>VDFB02369317.1:0-25505 GCA_007258455.2 Sequoia sempervirens
GAGATAAGGAATCTGATGGTGCTCCCGCATTCAAGAAGAAGAGGGACCTCTCCAAAGTCCAATGTTTTAGATGTGACAAGTATGATCACTATGCAAAGGATTGTCCAACCAGGCCTAAGCAGCAGGCTACCATTGCAGATGTTGATGAAGTCTCTCCGCAGAAGGATTCATGTGAATACTTATTCTATTTGGCATTGTCAAGCAATGTACCTACCGACACCAACACTTGGTTGATTGATAGTGGTGCCTCTTGCCACATCACCGGATTTAGGGAGCATTTAACTAATTTGGTGGAGAGAGATTCTAGTGAACAAGTCATTATTGGAGATGATGCTAGTTACTATGTGAAAGGAATTGTGTAATGTCCCCTTCTCAAGCCTGACATTTCCAGTGACCATTAGCCTTTCTTTGGGAACCCGAAGGCTAGTCGGAAGTTAAAATTAGGGTTTCCTAATTTTGAGGAGGTCATTGCTCAGAGATGATGGATTCAATGGCGGATTCTTTCTGGGTTTTCAGAGAGCTTCGCAGGGGTATGCTCATCTCAGCATTCAGAGCATTTTCTGGAATTTACTATTTTTAGTAAATTCTATTTTTGGCAGTAAGCAGGATGGTATCAGGCAGTTGACTTTTCCCTTCAGTTGACTCAAGTAGCGGGCTCAGTTTCGGGCTTCAGAATGCAGTTCTGGGAAGTCGAGCTCATTTCACTTAAAAATAACATTATAATTAAAATGTTATTTATCACCTTGGCCTAGTCGAATGACTTAATGTCATTTTAAAAGGTGGACTCAAAGGGTGGCGCCTTCATTAAGGTTATATTTAATAATTGATGAATTCTCCAAAGTCAAAAGCAATTTAATTTGGGCGCATTTCTCAAGGTGAAGATTTAATTAAAATATGATTATTGAGCTAAAAATTTTGAAAGAATAGCCATGATAAGGAAGGGATTAGGTTTAGAGCAGGTTGGATTCTAGGGTTTCGTGAAGTCAAACGAAGCTTATAAAAAGAAGTCTTGGGCATCATTTATTCATCTTTGGAAAATACACTGTTATGCTGCCGGATTGGCTCTGGAACCGCTTCAAGGAATGAAGGCCTCCTAGTATTGGCATCTCTTCTCGTTTGTAAGACAACGACTAGTGATGATTCTTAGTTTAGTTGTGATCTTTCATTATTGTGAGTTGTAATCTGCATATTGCATATTAGATTTCTGTTCTGCATATTAGCCATGTCTTAGAATTGCTCGTTTGCTACAGCAGATTTGCATTTTTACTTGTAACTCAAAAAAGACCAAAAAATAGATTGTGGGTATTGTTCCATTCTATTCTCCTAGGCTAGGCGCCATTGTTTGTAAGTCTGCAGATTTTTTGAAGGAGTATCTGAATTTTAGAGCAAAGTCGACCCTATCAGCTGGGCCGTACCATTCACAAAATCTTGGGATTTGTGCATTTATTATAAGTGGCTTTTCAAGTCTGTCTTGTGCTTCTAGTTTGAGCGCCTCCTTGTTAAGGGTGTTTTGCCTTCAGTATCTAGTATTTTGAATCAGTTTCTAGGTAGATCTGATCTATTTTATAAATCTGTGTTGCTGGTTTTATGAAGAAAAATACAGTACTGTTATAACAGCATATAGGGATCTGCACTTTCGTTCTTGGATGGGCGTTGGGAACTCTTAAAGTCTTCACGGAGACATCATTGAAGATTGCACAAGTTGAAAGAGGTTGGATCTGTTTCTATTCATGCAAGTTTAAGCTTTATTCTTGGCAATCATTGAATGCTTCAATATTATTGCAATATTCTCAAATGCTGATTTGTAACTGGTAGCAAGTAGTCATCTTCCAAATTGTATGCTGGCAGTAGTACTGTCGGTCCTTAGATTCTTGCTCAGTCAGATTGTAATGTTCTTCTCTCTTTCAGCATTTTGATATTGTATGTAATCCATCTCCGCCCTATGGTCGCTACTATCCCATTCCGGGTTAGAAAGCACATCCTGGGTGTTGAGAGTCTTCAGCTTTCAGCATTTTCTTTCAAGCAGTAGATTTTGTATCCACTCCGTCATATGGTCGCCCCTCACTCCGCATTGGATTGGGTAGCACATACTTGACGTTGAGTTCCCTTTCAGCATTTAGAGTAGAAGACCCTCTGACCATATGCTCGCCCTCATCGGCGCCATTCTTGGTTAGAGTTGCTTTTAGCATAAGCAGTTTGAATTTAGATCCTCTGACCAATGCTCGCCATCATCGGCGCCATACTGGTTAGAGTTGCTTCAGTATGTTTGGGTTTATCTTCTAACCTTAACGGGTACTTTGATTGTAATGTTGTAATCTGATAATTTGTGAAAATCAAAAAAAAAATTGGCTCGGAATATTTCAGTGGTATCAGAGCCAAGATCCTGCCATCCTGTGCCCATCAGAGTTCACTTGACAGAGAAAACAGATTCTACGTCAGAGGTCAAAGCTGAGTTCAGTATTAGTTTCAGAAGTTTCAAAGATGTTGCATTTTCTAAGGCCTATGGGTCGTGAGAAGTCAGATTCAACTATGGCATCGGAGGAAGGAACGGTTAGTGATGTCGTAAGGGACTTCATTGAATATGCCAGACAGTTTAAAAGACAATGTGAAGATGAGGCTGTCAAACTCCGTGAGCAATATCAAACCATGCCAGATGATTATAGGTACAATGTTTCATTTGATTCCCATTTGAAGTGTGTGGCGTCAGTGGAGCCCGAAAAGTGGAAGATGGTGGACCACATTAGGAAAAGGATAAAAAGGGAAGCAGAACAAGCTTTGTTCGAAGAATCAAAGAAGGAAGGAGATGAAGTGCCTATTTGTGGATTGCAGCCGACAAATATGCAAGTTGAAGAGAAAAATCAGTCATCTAGCATTGAAGATGGCACAAACAAGGTGCACATATCACATCAAAATGATCGTGAGCTCGAAGGAGAAAACGTGACAGTTGAAGAGGGTGTGGAAGAGCCTCATAATACGCCCCTTGACTTGCATGTGATAGCAAGTGAAGAAGAGCAAGTTGAAGGAAATACTATTGGTGTCTATGAATCAGCTTATGACTGTTACCAAAGTGATGATGTTGGTACTGATTTCGAGGTGTTTGTACCTCCTCTTGTTGAAAATTTAGTGATGGATAGTTTTCCTCTTGTTGCTGTTCAAACTCCTCAAGAGTTTTCACAAGATGAATTTATTACAAGTGATCAAGAAGACCTCTATGGCATGCATATGACTGTTCATGATGAGATCAGAAACATACCTATAGATGATAGGTTCATTGAAGATAAGGATGATAAAAAATTTCAAACAGCGAGCCCTAAAGATTCCTTATTTCCTTTCAGTGGCAGTGCTAAGGGTGGTTTTGAGTTTGAACTTCAGACCCAACCATTGGAGGGAGGTACTTATGAAGACATCAGCTTTAGTAATTTGGGAGTGGACCTATTCCAAGAATCAACACTCCAAATGTTGCACAAAGAACACTTTTCTTGTGATCAAAACAATCAGCCTCTCACCATTTGGGATCCAGGTGTGAAGGCACTTAGTGATGACAAGCCGGTATGGGATGAATTTCCCTTTGATCTGGATGAAGAAATGGAACTTGATAAGGGTTCTCTATCAGCAGACAATGGTATTAATATGCTTCAGTTTGGGGCTGCTTTCAAGTTTGATCAAAGTAACATGGAAGAGGAAACAGAGTTTGGGGGCCATATGGCTCTTGAAGATGAAAGGTTTGGAAGAATTACCAAACACAAATCTGATTTATCAGGGCATGAAGCTGATTGCAATCAACGAGTTGAGGGCTTAGTGGAGTGTGATGCTGTCCAAGGCATTGAGCATTCCCCACTAGTTGGTGGTGAAAAACAAGAATGTTGGAGCAACAATGAGGACAGCAAAAGCGTGAAACGAAGTTCTGTTTTTCAGTTACAGCCTATCGGCAATTCACCATTTTCGCATTCGTATGAGTGTGAAGGCCAACCTGAGGTGTCCGTTGAAGATGAAGTGCGAGCTCTATCTAGATTTGATCGCACACACAGTCTGATTGAAGGGCTTATTTGGGATGCTCAGCGTGAAGAGAGACAAAGAGGAGTGAAATATGAGGTTGCTCTTCCCAAGTTGCAACTTATCAGAGACTCATTGGAGACCTTAAAGTCTGAGTACATAGGCTTGATTGAAGATAGAGATCATGCCGTTGAATCTGCAAAGAAGGCCTTCATTGTTTTCGAAGAAAGGGAGAGTATGGTTGATGAGCTCACTTTGGAGCTTAAATCCACTAAGGACAAGTTGGAAGAAACTCAGTTGGATCTAACAGAGGTTGCAGACCAGTTTGCAGATTTCAAACTTTTCAAGGAGCAAGAGGATGCACAAAGAGCTATAAAAATCAAGCAAGTGATGGGAGATTTTGACTATCTTCAAGAGGAGTTTGATCTTGAAAGCATTTCAAGAAAGTCAGAAGTTGCATGTGCAGATTTGGGGCAGCGAAACGTAAGGAATGGCTTCCAAGTCTTCGACAATCCCTTCTTTGAAGTGGGTGCTGAAGCAACTTATGACAATCCTCTCTTTGTTTTGAAAAAAGAGTCAAGTAGTGAAGAGACCAAGCATGAGGTCAAGTGTGAACTCCAATCTAAGGATGCCTTGAAATCACTCCATGACGATGTGCCACGCATGTTGAGTAGTAAAGAATGCTTAAGAGGAATTGAGGACGCAGTCTTCACTTTGGAAAAGGGACCAAAATATGGTGATTGCACTCTTGTCAATCCATTCCTTGGGTTGAGGGATGCTAGTCTGCTCGGGGAGTTGAATTTGAAGTCATCTTATGTTTCATGCTTCAGTGTTCCTGAAGTTTTCATGGATAGGTTTCAAGGGTTCATCACAGGGAATGCCAGTTTTGCAACTATGCCCTTGATTTTGACTAGCACTCAGAGATGTGCTATGTTTCCTTGCAGGAGTGTTGGAGATTATTTTCAGTTGGGTATTCAAGCTTGGGATTCTCAACATGGGTTGATGGAGCATACAGTTTGTGGAAAGAAGAAATTATGGAGGAACAAGAATCAAATTTTCAGACCTTTTGATGTCGTTCTTTCCTTTAGCAGCTTCTTGATGGTTCCATTTGTTCATCAACAAATGGATTGGAGACAGATTTTGAGCATGGGTTGGAGAAATGAACCATTAGTGGCTCTTGAATGTGTTTTCCGGCTAAGACTTGGACAGATTTTGAGAATCGAGCTTGCTGGTTTGAGGCAGACCAGCCACCTTACATGTTGCGTTTATCGCAATCAGGAGAGTTGGTTCATCACTCCTGATCAAAGAAGTAGTAGTTCTCTCATGGAGATGAATCTAGTGTGTTTTCCAACCACCTTGGAGGTGTCACCTTGCAGCTCGATGGTCATCTCACATGCTCACGGTTGGGATCTTGAGTGGTGTTGTTGTTTTCCTTTGGGTATGACTCAAGAATCAGATTGCATTACGCTGATACTAGCCTTGATTGACCGCAATTATTTGTTCCTTCACACTTTTCCTACTCTCCAAATTCATCTTATGATGGTTGATGAAGTAAACCTTGACTGTTTAATCTCAGTATTGATTCATGACAGCAGTAGCTCACATGCTTTGGTTCACCATTCGGAGACTCATGGGGTTGGAACTATGATTGTTTCCTGTAGTCTTCATGGTTGTGTCTGTATAATTCAGGAGTGGCATGGTAGCTTTATGCGGAGACAGGAGTATGAGTTTGTTGGGCTCTTACAACGGAATGCTTCCTTCCTTGTAAGAAGATTTGTAGGGGTCACACTTGCAGTCATGGTCCCGTTTGTTACCGTGTGGAGGTATGGGGAGGAGTTCGATTTTGATTTGAATAGTCTATCTCTCCTATTGCTTAGAATGGTGATTGACAGTAGTATGGTTGATACTGTTAATTCGGGGAATCGTGGACATGAGATGCTGCATGATTTTGATTTCTTTCCTTTAAGATCTTTCAGTTTGAGAATCATAGATGGTAACATTTTGGAGTTACAAGGGGAGTCAGTGCAGCGTTGGCATGATATTCCCATTAATGTGATCAGAGTGGCGCAGCGGAAGCATGGTGGGTTTTTCCTAAGACGCATTTGGGAACCAGGGATCCTACTTGTTGCGTATGGATTAGTCTTCGAACTACTGGAGTTGTGGTGGTATTGCTTGAGGACAAGCAATTTTGGGGAGGGCGGATTGTAATGTCCCCTTCTCAAGCCTGACATTTCCAGTGACCGTTAGCCTTTCTTTGGGAACCCGAAGGCTAGTCGGAAGTTGAAATTAGGGTTTCCTAATTTTGAGGAGGTCATTGCTCAGAGATGATGGATTCAATGGCGGATTCTTTCTGGGTTTTCAGAGAGCTTCGCAGGGGTATGCTCATCTCAGCATTCAGAGCATTTTCTAGAATTTACTATTTTTAGTAAATTCTATTTTTGGCAGTAAGCAGGATGGTATTAGGCAGTTGACTTTTCCCTTCAGTTGACTCAAGTGGCGGGTTCAGTTACGGGCTTCAGAATGCAGTTCTGGGAAGTCGAGCTCATTTCACTTAAAAATAACATTATAATTAAAATGTTATTTATCACCTTGGCCTAGTCGAATGACTTAATGTCATTTTAAAAGGTGGACTCAAAGGGTGGCGCCTTCATTAAGGTTATATTTAATAATTGATGAATTCTCCAAAGTCAAAAGCAATTTAATTTGGGCGCATTTCTCAAGGTGAAGATTTAATTAAAATATGATTATTGAGCTAAGGTGAAAAGGACGCCATATTAAGGAAGAGTTAGGGTTTGAAACCTTGAGTTGGATTCTAGGGTTTCGTGAAGTCAAACGAAGCTTATAAAAAGAAGTCTTGGGCATCATTTATTCATCTTTGGAAAATACACTGTTATGCTGCCGGATTGGCTCTGGAACCGCTTCAAGGAATGAAGGCCTCCTAGTATTGGCATCTCTTCTCGTTTGTAAGACAACGACTAGTGATGATTCTTAGTTTAGTTGTGATCTTTCATTATTGTGAGTTGTAATCTGCATATTGCATATTAGATTTCTGTTTTGCATATTAGCCATGTCATAGAATTGCTCGTTTGCTACAGCAGATTTGCATTTTTACTTGTAACTCAAAAAAGACCAAAAAATAGATTGTGGGTATTGTTCCATTCTATTCTCCTAGGCTAGGCGCCATTGTTTGTAAGTCTGCAGATTTTTTGAAGGAGTATCTGAATTTTAGAGCAAGGTCGACCCTATCAGCTGGGCCGTACCATTCACAGAATCTTGGGATTTGTGCATTTATTTTATGTGGCTTTTCAAGTCTGTCTTGTGCTTCTAGTTTGAGCGCCTCCTTGTTAAGGATGTTTTGTTTTCAGTATCTAGTCATTTGGATCCGTTTCTAGGGAGATCTGATCTATCTTATAAATCTGTGTTGCTGTTTTATGAAGAAAAATACAGTACTGTTATAACAGCATATAGGGATCTGCACTTTCGTTCTTGGATGGGCGTTGGGAACTCTTAACGTCTTCGCGGAGACATCATTGAAGATTGCACAAGTTGAAAGAGGTTGGATCTATTTCTATTCATGCAAGTTAAGCTTTATTCTTGGCAATCATTGAATGGTTCAATATTATTGCAATATTCTCAAATGCTGATTTGTAACTGGTAGCAAGTAGTCATCTTCCAAATTGTATGCTGGCAGTAGTACTGTCGGTCCTTAGATTCTTGCTCAGTCAGATTGTAATGTTCGTCTCTCTTTCAGCATTTTGATATTGTATGTAATCCATCTCCGCCCTATGGTCGCTACTATCCCATTCTGGGTTAGAAAGCACATCCTGGGTGTTGAGAGTCTTCAGCTTTCAGCATTTTCTTTCAAGCAGTAGATTTTGTATCCACTCCGTCATATGGTCGCCCCTCACTCCGCATTGGATTGGGTAGCACATACTTGACGTTGAGTTCCTTTCTGCAAGTAGAATAGAAGACCCTCTGACCAATGCTCACCTTCAGCGGTGCCATTCTGGTTAGAGTTACAGTTTAAGCAGTCTCATTTAGATCCTCTGACCAATGCTCGCCATCATCGGCGCCATTCTGGTTAGAGTTGTTTACCTGCACGTTTTGGTTTTCTCATCTAACCTTAACGGGTGCACTGCTTGTAATTTGTTAATTGAAAAAACAAAAAAAATTGGCTCGGAATATTTCAAATTGGGACCTCCACTCTCCACTTGGATTCCGGCATTTCCCTTTCTTCTTTGAGGATTGAGTAGCGAGAACATGAAATGGAAACAAGGTTTCGCTTGATGCCTGGAACAAATAGAATATCACTCAACTGTAGGTGGAAAGGTTATTTCAAGAGGAATAGAGATAAGGAATCTGATGGTGCTCCCGCATTCAAGAAGAAGAGGGACCTCTCCAAAGTCCAATGTTTTAGATGTGACAAGTATGGTCACTATGCAAAGGATTGTCCAACCAGGCCTAAGCAACAGGCTACCATTGCAGATGTTGATGAAGTCTCTCCGCAGAAGGATTCATGTGAATACTTATTCTATTTGGCATTGTCAAGCAATGTACCTACCGACACCAACACTTGGTTGATTGATAGTGGTGCCTCTCGCCACATCACCGGATTTAGGGAGCATTTAACTAATTTGGTGGAGAGAGATTCTAGTGAACAAGTCATTATTGGAGATGATGCTAGTTACTCTATGAAAGGAATTGGGACCTCCACTCTCCACTTGGGTTCCGACATTTCCCTACAGTTGAGTGATGTTCTATTTGTTCTAGGCATCAACCGAAACCTTGTTTCCATTTCAGCCTTGGAAGACAAGGGGTACCAAGTTGCATTCTCAAAAGGAAACGTTCTTGTGTGGACGAAGAACTCAAACTTCGAGACTGCTCGAGTGATTGGAGTTAGAAATGAGAGCATCTATAGGCTATGCACTCGTCCACTTCAGGCTCTAGTGCATGATTCTTCAAGTATGTGTGAACTTTGGCATCAAAGATTGGCTCACCTTCACTTTCAAGCTCTACCTATCATGGAGAAGATGGTCATGGGCCTTCCGAAGTTCAACCAAGAGCATGAAGGTACTTCCAGAGGCTGCACTTTAGAAAGACTTGGATTTATTTCTTGAAATCTAAAGAATCTGAGGAGGTATTAGAAAGGTTCAAGGAATTCAACGCTTAGGTGGAGAATTTGTCCGGGATGAGGATCAAAGTTTTGAGATCTGATAATGAAGGAGAGTACACTTCCGGCAACTTTCGTAGTTTTTGCATTGAAGCTGGGATTAAAAGGGAGTTTAGTGTCCCTTATAATCCTCAACAGAACGGTGTTGCTACAAAGAAGAACAGATCTATTGTGGAAGCAGCCAAAGCCATGATTCATGACCAAGATCTGCAAACCTTCCTTTGGGTGGAAGCATCTAGGACAACAGTCTATGTTCAGAATAGAAGTCCTCACCGCATTTTGGAGAATATGACTCCCGAAGAAGCATTCACAGGAGTGAAGCTAGAAGTGAGTCACTTAAGGATCTTTGGATGTCCAATATATGTCCATATACCGAAGAACAAGAGAACAAAGTTGGAGCCTTCTGGCAAGAAGGGGATATTTGTAGGTTACAATGAAACATCAAAAGCCTACATAATCTACATCCCAAGTCAGTAGCTGATCGAGATCAGTAGAGATGTCACATTTGAAGAAGATATTGCATTCAGAAGATCCAAGGGCACTCATATGGAGATTGGTAATGAAGAGTCTCCTCAGGATATGGAAGTTGACCATGCTCCTGAGATTCAGAGGGAGGCTCCAGAACCAAAAGAAGATGATGATCTAGTTGAGCCCTTGGAGCCTACTGATGGGCCTACCGATATTGTGATAAGAAGAAAAAGACCTCTTTGGGCTAGGCAAACAATGCAGGAGGCAGAAAGGTTTGCAGCACCTAGAGGAACCTTTAGAGAGAGTAAGAGACCTCATAAGTTTTCCAGTTATGTTGCTTTGATGAGTCAGATTATTGAGTCTGAACCTTCCAGTGTTGAAGAAGCTTCTAGTCAACAGGTTTGGAGGGATGTTATGTCAACACCTCATTATCAAATGCAAGGAGTTAGCTTCTGAATTTGAAATGAAGGATCTTGGTCTCATGCATCATTTCCTTGGCTTAGAAGTTTGGCAGAAGCCAGATGAGATGATTCTAAGTCAAGGGAAGTATACTATTGATATTCTGAAGAGATTTGGTATGATGGATTGCAAATCCATGTCTACGCCTATGGAAACCAACTTGCACAAGTTGAAAGAGGCTGCAGCTAGTTCAGATCTGGTGGATCCCACGTTGTACAGGCAGTTGATTGGATCGCTGATGTATCTAGTCAATACCAGACCAAATATCTACTATGCAGTGAGTGCACTCAGTCAGTTCATGTGTGAACCAAGGCAAATACATCTAGTTGCAGCAAAACATATCTTGAGATACTTGCGTGGCACAGTTGGATATGGGCTGAGATATTCTTCAGGTGTAGATTTGAAGTTGCATGGTTATACTAATTTTGATTGGGCAGGGTGTGTGACTGATCAGAAGAGCACCTTTGGATGTTGCTTTAGTTGGGGTCTGCGATGATATCCTGGTGCAGCAGGAAGCAGTCATCTGTAGCATTGAGTACAACAGAGGCTGAGTATATTGCAGCTTGTGTGGCAGCTCGAGAAGCAATGTGGCTTCGGAAGCTCCTTGCAGGATTGTTTAGGCAATCAATGGAGCCTACTATCATTCATTGTGATAACCAGAGCTGTGTGAAGCTTTCTGTCAATCCTGTGTTTCATGACAGAACCAAACATGTTGAGATCAAATACCATTATATCAGAGATATGGTATTGAGGAAAACAATTCAGTTGAGGTATATCAGCACTGATGAGCAAACGACAGACATTCTCACCAAGCCTCTCTCCAGGATAAAGTTTGTGTACTTTTGAGACAAGCTTGGTATGGTGGAGAATCAAGCCCTAGCTGATAAAAAGTCTCAGTATCAGTGATCCTCTTTAATGCATTTCTCTTTGAGAGAGATTTGAGGTGCAAGCCCTTGTTAATGCATTTCTCTTTGAGATTTGAGGTGAAAGCCCTTGTTTCCACCCTCTGGGAGAGCCATGGTAAATGTCATGTGTGTGACTCCATGACATCATCACGTGAGAGAGTCCATGATGATTTTCTTGTACTTGTGTTTCACCCTCTGGGAGAGCCATGGTGAACGTCATGATGTGACATCACGTTAAGTGATGAACACTTGTACATACCATACATGGGTGTAGCCATGATGGTTGATATCACGATGAGGTGATATCTTTCCTTTCCACATATGGGTGTAGCCATTGTGGTAGACATCACGATGAGGTGATATGTCTTATGCAACTAGAAGTATTCTCCCTAGCTGAGAGGGAGTGTTGATGTTCATAGCAGCGTCAGTTGTATCCTTCCAGCGATCTCCTTTCATGATAAATTAAATAATAGCCTAGGGCTATTTAATTTATAGACATCGATTTGATGAAGAGGCATGATCCATGTTAATTATATTTAATTATTGAAGAGGCACGATTTAATGAAGAGATACATTTTTAATGAGGCCGACCTCATGCTTCTTGGACACGATTTTTGAAAAGGCACATTCCTTCATGATGGACACGATTTGAAGGGATACATTATTCTATGTTGGGCCGACTTATTGCTTTGAAGAGTTGCGTCCTCCCTTTCATTATGTATATATATTCGATGGAGTTTTCATTGTTGATCATTCATCATAAAGTCGTCAATCATAGTGTGAATTCTATAGGAGTGCAGATCGAGTTTTTGGTAGAAGGCTGAGATTATCATTATCAGATCGCTTCATCTTGTTGTATTTGCATATGATTGTGGTACTTGTTATTGGCCTCATTATCGGCCTCTATTGTAAAGGACTCTCATTTGTGATTCAATATACAAGTGATATATTGTTGCTGGGTTTTTCTCCCTCAAGTGGAGGGTTTTCCCAGCGTATCTGCTGTGTTATTGTGTTGAATTTTGAAATAATTTTATGTGCTCTAATCTGATCATAAAACTAACATAGGGGACTTAGTTCACATGTTGAGTTTACTTAGGCTATGAGCATTCTTCTAGAAGTCTTAATTGTCTTATCTAGACTTCACATCATCCTAGGTAGTTATGAGTTAGTTGTCTCATGTAATGGATTAAGACACTTGCCATGATCTTGTCTTATCCTATCTCTCATCCTTGCCGTCATAAGCAAGGCATCTCTAACATATTTTGCATAGCATTGTATTCTATTGCATGGCATATTGATGATTTGTATCATATTGCAATTCTTGTTTGGTGGAATAGCATCTTCCATTGTTGCTTCTCTCTATCTCTTGTGGAGGTTATTTGGTGTTGCAGATTGAAGATCTTGGTTGCTCACTTCAACATAACAAAGATCAAAACATGTCCAGATGCATATTATTCCAGGGGAAAGGAATGTTGGTCATACTTAACAAGATAGAGAACTCATCAACACTGCTAAAGTAAACCAAAAAGTAAAACACATCAATCAACATAACCATGTCTGTAGAGGTATGGTAGCACAGTTCCTAGAAAATGTTGAATTAGGTGCATCTCCAATACAAGTTCATATGATATCCTTGGTGAGGGATTGCACTAGAACTAGGTTGAAAGAACCCATTATGTTTATAAATTGTGACCCTGCATTCTCTCCTACATTGTTGTTCCTTCTTATTTATTTATTTTCCATGTGGAGTTTGCTTGCATTGATCAATACATATTAATATATATTCAATTTCCATTTACACTTGATGGTTTGTCACTAATATAACTTCAAATTCAATTTACTTGTAAAGGTTTTTTGTGATTTATCAATGTGTGGGTGTATGTACTGTCAGTCATCCATCCCAATTAAAAATCATGATTTTGTTGTACAATTATCACCCCCACACGAAAGCTGCAATATACTCATAACAACATAATTGAATGGTTATTTCATACATTACAGCATTCAATGGAGCTTAAATCTTAACTATCATTAGGAACATGATTCAATGTCTACAATTCTTTATGGTATTTATAGCATTATAAATTTATAATTGAAATCCATGTAAATGCAAACTTATGGTGATACATCAAGTAGGAGAAGACTTCCCTACATTGTGAGTACATGGATAGATCTACAGCAATGATTGCTAATAGTGCCAACATCTAAAAACATATGCAGATTTCATCAATGTTGGGGGCCTACATCACTTCCTCTTTCCAAATCGCTAATATTACTTAAGACAATGATTTTCCAATATATTGTTGTGGTAAAGCAAATCCTCCATTATTACAATCTTACAAATGGCCACTGATGCTTTTAATTTTGTGCTATATAATCTTGAAGGTGGGCATGTTTATAGCTTCATTTTAGGGGAGGAATTTCCTCAGTGATTCTATAAATTTTAAATTAATCATTTTCACACGAAGACATTTTCCAAAGCTTTGTTGATAACATGCATGGAAGTTCCATGTTCAAGATTTGCAGTGAGCTGCTAGACATTTTGTTTTCGGGTGCTGTCACTAAAATAACTGTGCATGTTTCCATTTGTTTGCATTAATAAGTCCATTTTCAAGTATACCAGTTCTATTTTTTATGCATGTGCTGGTAGATTAAATGTATCTACAGTCTACACTACTTGAAAATATTTAGTCAAGAAACGTAACTATGATTAGACCATGTTTACCAAAATGTAAAGAACTATTTGATAACAGAAAATGAAAATGGCTTTCCTGTTAGATGCATGTGAGACGGTGTTACATGTATAAAGGCCAGAGGCAAGTTGGCAGGATCCCAGCATAAGAGATTAAAAAAGTGGCAATAGATTGCATAATCAATTTAGTAATAGAAGCATTAGTTATGAAAGTTGTAGCATGCTTAAAAAAGTGTACACTGGGGATGCATCCCTGAGGTTTGTTGGTCATTTCACAGAATAGGACATCCCAGTGTGGTAATACAGGACATTTTGGTTGATGGTACAATTTCCACTCAAGATGTTAATGATAGGGATGAAGACATATTAAGATTTGTTCTCTGATACAAAATGCCGTACAACAGTACAATAACGTATAAATTTCAGCTTCTTTTACTCATATTATCTACATAAATGATAAATTGCAACTTCTTTACTTTTTGTTGCACTTTATTTTTCAACTATTGATTTTTATATATTATTTTAACCACAGCCCAAAAAATCTGGAAAAA
Organism: Sequoia sempervirens; assembly: GCA_007258455.2. Taxonomy (NCBI): domain Eukaryota; kingdom Viridiplantae; phylum Streptophyta; class Pinopsida; order Cupressales; family Cupressaceae; genus Sequoia; species Sequoia sempervirens. The sequence continues at coordinate 14,239 of VDFB02369317.1, forward strand.
AACTGTCATCTCTAAAGGACCAAAATCCATCCCCTTATCCCCAAAACTCAGAAGAACTGTTAAAAATTAAAATAATAATTTTGACAGATTGTGCAATTTTGGCAGACTTGGAAAGTCCTTAGCTGAGCCACCACCAGCAAATTTTACAGCCTTGATTCAGTCAATTCACAATTTTTTTATTGAAACATGCAGAGCCTAATATTTCCCCTTTTTTAATCCATAGCTGGGTTTGTTTTTTGGTAGCCTAGGAGTAGCAAGTATGTACTATATAGTTATGTTCAGCTTTTAGTTAGGAATGTTTGTGTTTGGAATAAGGCAGATGTATATGGGTGTCGTCCAATTGAGCAGTGACTGAGTCTTTCAGTTAGAGTGGTTAAGTTTGGTATTTGCTTCATACCTGTCCGTGCCTGTTGGTTTTTGATTAGGTAAGCAGGGTTTTGAAAGGGCCCTGACCCTTGTACAATAGAAAGATAGAACATGAAGCCCAACCAGCAACAACTAACAGAAAAAAACACTAGACAACCGAAGAAACAGCAAGACTAAAGACCTACCAACCCACCAAAATCATGGTGGTTTAAAAAAGTGTTCCAAAGAACTTTGTTTTAACTCAAAACAAGGGTCCTCCTCAAAACTAACTCTTTTGGAAATGAGACAAGGCATGCAATCATTGACAGAACCTTTCCCCATCTTCAAGGCATTCATTGGAGAACACTTTTTAAGATCAGCTTTCAGCACTTCATGGCAGTCCTCAGTAGATAGCTGATTACCCATCTTCTTCCCATTAGGAGTAAAAGAGTCCTCCTTAGCAGCTTGTTGATTGTCTTTCTTCTTCCAAACAAAGTGATGTTTCTTGTTCTTGTGACAAGAAATGGAAGAATGACCCACTTCACCACAAGAAAGACAGATGACAAGGGATTCTTCAAAGTCTAACTGCTGAACCCAGACACCAAATTTGGAGGACAAGATAACTTGAGTGGGCAGCTGCAGATTTTTCTCCACAAACACACAAAATCTAGCATATAACAACCAGTTTTTAAACTTAGTGATCTTGTCAGTAGCACTGTATTGCCCGAAAGAGTAAGCAATAAACATGAAAATCTTTTCATTCCAAAATTCCAAGGGAAGCCCATGTAAACGGACCCAAATAGGAAACTTGAAGGATTCAACCATAGGATTGAAACCCAACGACCAGCTTTGAAGATTTAAACTATTTAACCCCAAAAAACAAGGGCCATTGGTCAAGACCTTAGAACAATCCTCTTGACAAGAAAAGGCAAAAAGGAAAAAGCCATTCAACATTGTAGAAACCTCTAACTTGCCATGAAGCTTCCAAATTTGTAAAATCCATCTGCGAACAGTGTCAATGTTGGGGTGATTACCACAAAATCTCCCAACAAGCGAGCACCTTAACCATTCAGTTGTCTCCTCAAGAAGAGAATCAGGAACCTCGATGGTAATCTGCCTAGCATCCAAATCGTGCAGGTTGCTGGAACTCTCATTAGAGCAACCTTCCTTCACCCCACTAGGGGTAGGAACATGGCCAGCAGCCAGGGGAACAACAGGTTCAAAACTAGTAGCAGACAAAGGAATAGCTTCATCCACCAACAACTGAGCCCTGCACACATCAGGAGAAACAACATCACCATCCACCAACGGTTGAGTCCTGCACTCCTCCAAATCAAGAGAAAAGGGACAAGGAAGGACAAAACCCAAACTATCCTTCGTGTAGGGCAAGGCATCTTTATAGGGGAAAAGGAAACCTTTCCTCAAACCCAAAAACTGAGCACCATCAGTTGCCTCAGTCACAAGCACCTCAACAATCTCTTTAGCCTTTTGACGAGCCTCCAATAAAAAATCCTTGAGGAACTCCTCCTCTTCATCTGGAAAATCCCCCTCATAGGATAGGGTAGGAGGGGAAAAAGGGTCTTCAACTTCCCACCCAACATCCAAATCCTCACAATTTGAATCCACCAAGGAAAAGAGAGCAAAGTCAGGGAATAAGCCCTCACCTCCCTCGCAAGCATTGAAAACCTCATCTCCAACACCGTCTTTAACATCATCTGTAGAGCAAGCAAAAGAAGCAAGGTTTTTCCATCAAGACTGTGAACAGCACAAACCAACAAGCATGCCTTTTGCCTTTATAGCGGCAATCATCGCAGCAACATGTTTATATGTAGCTCCTTTAGCAACCACAAAACTACCATCGTCACCAACAGGCCCACCGAAGGCTGCAAGGGTTTGAGGGCGACACAAAAAAGCACCTCCCTCCAAAACCTCAGCACCATCTTCATCACCATCCCCGTCATCTTCAACATCACTAGCAGCAAATGGGGATACTCTCCGCAACAGAGTGCGGCCCTTCCTCATGCCCTTCCTTCCTTCGTGCCAAACTCCACAACAGGGAAGAGATACACGCATAGCAGCAATAGCCAAAAGCCGTGAATCCCCATCCTCATCGTCACCACCCTAATCACCTCCTCAAATTTGAAATTGCCTCCTCCGTGCCTTCTCCTGCCCACTCTCGTGAGCTCCATGTACAACATTTTTTAGTTATAACTATAGTGGACTAGGATAAAAAGGGTGTGTGGTTAGTCAATTAGAACTGAAATTACTTTCAGTCAGGATCAATTAAATACAAGGTTGCTAGGAGACCGGTACTAGTACAAGAGACTGGTACCAATACCGGTACATCATTTTTTCAAAAATAGGAGATGGTGGTACTTGGAGATGCAATTTTTTGTTTTAATATAATATAATAATTTACTAATTTGTTAATTTTAAAACTGAAAATATCATGGCATTGAACTTTCAAAACAAGAGCAGTGATAAACTTCTACATTAACTTTTAAAGTTTAAACACACAAATGTCAAAGAGTCAAAGAGTTCATACTACATATTAATATTACATATTGAAATCCAGAAATGTTGATAGCTTGATAGGCTGATACACATACAAAAAAAAAGAGAAATGAGAAATTTATTGTTTATATTTCTATGTCATCTATTTCTAGGTCCTCGGCTATGATGCTCTCCAAATACTTACCACTCTCTGATTACTACATCTAATAAAATGAATACATAAATTAATAATAAGATGACAATGCATACCAGATACAAGAGTTAAATATATCTTTATTTGCACATGAAATTATTATAGAAGAAGACTAGAGATGGTTAGCCAAGGATCAAAGTCGATCCGGCTATATCATACTCCCTTGACGATACACAATCTATATTAAGGACCCGACGGTTGCCAAGAGGAACACAACCGTTAACCAACTGATGCTTATAACTACCCGAAGCTAACAAACAATTAATACATAGTTGGATAACCAATATTATCGAAACATAATAATAGACATTGTACATTGACTACATCATCCCTCCCCCACCCCCCAAAAGAAAGTCATCTTCTAGATGACAAGTAAACATCAAGTAACATTAGGGAAGACTTTTTCAAATTGATGACGATATTGTAGACAAGGACCTGTAAACAAATTCAAAAGTGTACAAACTCGGACTTGGAGTGTACTTGGAAAATCAAATGAGTGTGATGGGGGTCTAGAGGCAACACCCCAATAGGTTCAAGGGGCAGTGCCCCTTGTAGGGGTTTGGGGACAATGCCCCCAAAGGGGTCAAGAGGCAATGCCCCTTGCGGGGTCTAGGGGTAGCACCCCTCGCATGCTCCTTGTCTCGATACAAGGTAGGGTCAAGGGGTTGAGCCCCCACCACAAAGCCCAAATTAAGACCTTCATGACACACATTATTTTCATGATTTTATAAGAGGCAACAAACAATGTTGATAAAGCCACAAAATAGAAATTTTGGTGTGTTTACACAACATATGATGTCCATATGATGTTGACCACCAATACCACATGATCCTGAATTGTTGGCCATACAATGTGAAAAGTGATCGTTGCTCAAGGAAGGGCATTTAGCTATTGGCAAGAGATGATCATACGATGCAAGATGATGTTGGGGATCATATGTTTGCAAGAAAATGGAATGGTCATACGATATGTTTCATCCACGGTTGTATCAAATGATGTCATGCAATGCAAGAGTAGGATGGCCACCGTACGACATGGGTAAAATATGATAGGTTGTACGATGAGAGATGCCTAGAAGGAACCACTGTATGGTGCAAGCAAAGATTTTTTCCACTTTCTGTTTACTAGTCCATCTAATAAAATGAATACATGAATTAATAATAAAGACGACAATGTGTTGGCGTAAAAACTAACACCTCTGGAGTGCAGGTTTGTACGGACAGCTATGCACACTGCGTAATGAGTGCTCTTCAAATTAGGAGGGGAAGCTCCCTCGTAGTGCTGGAATGCGTGGAAAAGAAAAGTAATCTAAGTCCTATCTTTTTGTTCTCGGTTGGAAGAGCTGAGTTAAAGAAAACCAAGAAACGTTGCAATAAGTTTTTCTGGTTCGTGAATCATTAACTACAACTAAGCTAACTACTTTAAATCCTCGGTTTCCTCAAGAAAAGCAGGCATGAGGAAATGGAGCAGGAATGATTATCGGCGATAAGCGGAGTGCGGACTCACAGCGTGAAGGCAGGTGTACGACTATACGCTTATGCGAATGAGCTTATTGGAAACAACAATGCTCGATAACTAGTCTGATTCTCAACTTGAAGGCAAGGTGGCACAACTATTATTTCGATACAGATAAACATATTCACATCATACGATAACCAAGAACAAATTCTCAACTTGAAGGCAAGGTGGCACATCTATCAGCTCAATCTGAACGAGTTTATTGAACACATAACATAAAGGATAGCCAACTAGGATAATAAATTGCATAGGCGAGACACGCATACAATCTACGATCAACTAGCCACTATATCTAACTAAAGCAAGAATTCACCATCATAATTGCATGAAACCCAAGTGGCATAACAATTCATCACAATAGTAAATACTCATGAATAGATACAGAACGAGCAATATTGCAGGCAAGGTAGGCACAGCATATATTTCTCTCTTGTGCAAAAGTTATGTACAAATGAGCAAAAGCCCTTATTTATAGACATCAAAAGGTGTAGGGAACCCTAAAATCACCTTGAGTCAACTACAGTCTTGCAATGCATGCAAGATTTATTGCTAAACCCTAATAAAGCAAACTATACAGTTAATTGGAAAACTACCATCAGTTAACCAATACATCTAACCTAAATGGACAATGTGCAAGCATGCACGTCCTTATTTAAAGCAAAGTTAACTGGACACTACCCTCAGTTAACTGGAAACCCTAATCCTAACTCCTGTGAAGATAATTCCAAGGAAGAGATAGGCATGCATGAAGTCAGCAAGTGAACTCAAGACTGAAAGTCGAGTTAACTGCTGCTCTTGACTCTAACCTCGAACTAACTGCAGGTCCCAACTGGCAGATCACTCTAAGTCATCTCGGTCCAACATCTCAACCAAGAATTCATCAATCACTCTGTCTTTTGTCACTTTGACGCTGTCCAAAACAATAATCTGTCTCTTCAATTCCTTGTCACCATCCTTGATCATATGCATGCATTCTTTGACATCCTCAGCCGTCTTTTTGAAACTAGTTGAAATCACTAAAATGTGATCCAACTTAGACACCACAAGATCTCCATCAAAATATCACGAACAAGCTTCTGAAACTTAGTTTGTATAGCCTCGAGATCAGCTTAGGTACCATCTTCACGAAGATAATGGCACATGATCTAAGTGACTTTGGCGGCTCCGTAAATGAAGTGGTGGCCTCTATTTCTTCTGCAGCTTGACACTTCTAATGCAATCATGAATTAAGACCGATTTGGTCTTGAATTTAGTCTAGTTGAACTGCATTCTGAAAAACTCGTCTGTTGACTGTGAACACGGCTATGTTTTGACAACTTTCTCCGGAAAGCTAAAATGGCTTTTGGTGAGGCTAAAAATAGCCTGTCGGAGGATAACTTTCATCAAAAATTCTGAGACATGGGTTTTGTCCAGAAAATGATTCTAAGACAACCCACAACGTCAGAATTATGAAAAAACGCCGTTTGGTTTGACATGCAAAGACTTTTTAGTCGAGAACTGCAAGGGTTTTAGAGCTTCTCAGGGCAATTTTTTCCAAGAAAATCTGGAACATGGGTTTCGTGCATAATGGAATTCTAAGCTAACCCAAATGACTCGATTTTGAAAAAGATGTGTTCTTGGCCCACATGCAAAGAAATCTTCGAAAAAAAGCACAGAGCTGAAGGCTGCGGGGCAATTTTCTCGAAAAAATCTAAGACATGGGTTTTGCTGCTGATGCTGAAATATGCGAACCTAGATGGTTAGATTCTGAATATTTTGCCGTTTTCTTTGACATGCAAAGAAATCTAAGATGAGAAATAGAAGAAATAAGACAAAAGATAGAAGGTTTTATTTGTTCTTCCTTTGTAGAATTCGCTTTCCTCAATCTTGGATTTTGATGTAACCTGCATGCAAACTGAAAATAAAATCTGGAATTGCCTTCTCCTCATCAATCTGAATCCAACGCTACGAAAAATACTGAAATCTGACACCTGTAGCACCTTGAATCCTCAAATGCATGAAGAAATCGCCATTAATGAAGCTCTTTGAGAAAGCATGACTTGCTTAAGAATGAAGAAATAAGGACGACTTTTGTCTTTAAATAAATAAAATTCATTTAAAATTCGTCCATCTTCTTAAACTCAAAGCGCACCTCTTTATTTGGCAGTTAACTGAGCCTCAAATTAGGGCGCATGCTTAACTAAGCCTTCAAAATGAGTACCTAGAATGTGATTGGCTGTGAACTAAAGCTTAAAATGCATGAAAATGATGCTTTAATGGAGTGCCACCTTTAACTTTAGTTGAACTGCCAATGCAAATTAGTTAAACTTGTGCATGCAAGTTAGTTAAGTGCACATGCAAAATAGTTAACTTCACATGCAAATTAGAACTCAACATCCTCTTCAGTTAATTGAACATGCAAACGCATGCACACTGCATATGAACTAAACTTTAAAAAATAGTAAGTCAAAATGAACTTCAATATCTTCTGCATGCAACCCAGAAATCATTCAGTTGAACTTAAGTCAGAATCCCTAATTAGGGCGCACCAGTCAACTTCTTTTGAAAAGTCAACTTTGACCCTTAAGGCGTTTTTTCAGACTAGCCAAATTTGATGAAAATTTGGATTGTAACCTTCGTCAAAGCCTCTGTTCGAGCACTGATTCCGGATGACTGACAAGCCCGATTGACTGGCTGACAAGTGCATTGGAAAGCAGGATTGAAATTGACGAGATCATCCCTTGAGTCTATAATCACAAAACTGAGATCTGAAGCTTCAAAAAACCAAGCGCCCCTAGCAAAAGCTGCGCTTTTACTTTAGACAGCCATTTTTTCATCGTTTTCATCTTACGAAGGTAAACTTGATCCCTCCGTATCTTGCATTCAACAAACTTTCAGGACTGACACACTAGTGCAACGCAGAGCTGAATCCATTTCACAAATCAACTGCAAAGGCACATTTCTTCAGAAAACATCATCTGAGGGGTGAAAATCAAGGGCACCTTTTTCAAAAGGTGCTCTTTTTCCTCCAGAGATAGCCATTTCTGGAACTGATCAAAATATCACTGAAACTCTGACTGCGGGCAGCTAAGTCATCCTTTGACCTGACAAAGACAGGCAACAGAGAGATGAATGCAACACAGATGGAATGAATATCTGAGATCACCAAATAGAGGACATTAAAGGCCTCAAAAGCTCAAGCGCCTTTTTGAAAATGTGCTCTTTTGCTTTATTCACGACCTCAAAATCAAGATTTAACCCTGTGTTCGCCTTCTCGTCTCGACTTCTCAGCAACTCTAATTGACATGTTGAAGGGTGCAACGCAAAGCTGGACTGAGCGTGAAACAAACGTCAAAGGGGTCATTTGATCTAAAACCTTCGTTTAGGGCCTCAAAAAGATGGGCGCCCTTGCCTTAGAGGCACACTTTTGCTTGCAGTGTTTTCTCGTTTCTCTCGTTTTCCACTGTATCTCCCGCAACTCGAGCAAAACAGGTTCGTTTGACAAGCTTGATAGTCTGTTGCGAAGCTGACGTGATGTCGGACAAATGCCTGCTAGAGGTGACAAACCCTAAAAACAGGATTTGATCCCCTAAAAGATAGGGCGCCTTTTTGAAAAGTTGCTCCCCTCTTCAGAGATAGAAAATTTTGATGATTTTCCTTCAGATTTTCACTTTTCTTGAATTTCCTCAGTAACAGACTGTCATGAAACTGACACAAACTCCATATTTAAAAAGTCCAAAAATGACCTTCTAACATCACTTTAACAAGATTAAGACTCAATTAAGCAAAATGCCTTAGTGAAGCAAAAAATTTGGTTTGGGTACAACACAAAGCATACCAGATATAGGAGTAAAATATATCTTTATTTGCACATGAAATTATTGCAGAAGTAGACTAGAGATGGTCAACCAAGGATCAAAGTTGATTCGACTAGATCATACTCCCTTCCTTGACGATACACAATCTATTTAAAGGACTCAATGGTTGCCAAGAGGAAACACAATAGTCAACCAATCGACGCTTATAACTACCAGAAGCCAACAAACAATTAATACATAGTCGGATAACCAATATTATTGAAACATAATAATAGACATTGTACACTGACTACATCATCCCCAACCCCCCTGTCCCCCCAAAAGGAAAAGTCGTCTTCCAGACAACAAGTAAACATCAAGTAACATTAGGGAAGGCTTTTCCAAATTGATGATGATATTGTAGACAAGGACTTGCAAACAAACATGGAAGTGTACAAACTCGGACTTGGAGTGTACTTGGCAAATCAAATGAGTGAGGTGGGGGTTTGGAGGCAACATCCCCAAAAGGGTCAAGGGACAACACCCCTTGCAGGGGTCTGGGGGCAGTGCCCCCAGCACAATCAAGGAGAAATGCCTCTTTTGAGGGTCTAGGGGTAGTGCCCCTCATGAGGTCTGATGGTAGTACCCCTCACACACTCCCTATCCCAATACAGGGCAAGGTTGAGGGGTGGAGCCCTCGCCACCAAGCCCAAACTGAGACCTTCAAAACCACACGGACCTTCATGGCACACATTATTTTCATGATTTTACAAGAGGCAACGAACAATGCTAACAAAACCAAAAAATAGAGATTTTGGAGTGTTTAGCCAACATATGATGTCAACCAAGGAAAGAAGTCATACGGTGGTTCATGGCCATACGACATTGACCACCAAAACACCGTGATTTTGAATTGTTTGCCATACGATGTGGATGCAAAGTGATTGTCGCTCAAGGAAGGGCGATCAGTTGTTGGCAAGAGAGGACCATACGATGCAAGATGATGTTGGGGATCATACGTTTGCAAGAAAATAGAATGGTCGTACAATATGTTTCACCCTCGGTTGTATCAGATGATGTCATGTAATGCAAGAGTAGGATGGCCACTGTACAACATGGGTAAAATAGGATAGGTTATATGACGCGAGATGTCTAGAAGGAACCACTGTATGGTGCAAGTAGAGATTTTTGCTAACCATACAATGCAAAAAAGGAGTCTCGCCTTGGGCCATACTATGAAGAGTCATACAATGTAGATAATGGATGTTGCCTTAAGCCATACGATAAAGAAAACATGCAAGGGTTGTACACCGTAAAGAGGATAGACTTGTCATATGGTTTGAAAATGACTCCCTCCTCCTTGTTGTACAATGTGATTTACTCCCTTTGCCACACAATGTCATATGCTATGACACCACTATACTATATGACATATCTATTGTACAATGTGCAACAACAGTTGTACAATATAACAAGATGTTGGTTGTACTATATGACAAGATAATGTTGGTTGTATGTTATAATTGGACCCTTTATTACTTTCACTTGATGAATTTAATTTTTTAATATAATATTTTTGCATTTTTTGTTCTAATCTTTCCTTATTTTCTTTTTTTTTTGTAGTTTTTTTGTGAAGTTGATTTTCCTTGACAAGTATTTGTAAGCTCCAAATTAAATATTTTTCGCTTAGCACTCTAAGACGTACCATCAATAATTTTTCATTCTTTTGCAAAGCCAGATACCTCTAGTGCAACTATCGTCTTTTGCCAACCATGGACTACGTCTCACACACAAACTGTCTAACTTTTCAAAATCATTTTCATTAATTGCTCTTCACTAAGAGTTGGGCTTTGAAAAAATTACACATTGATGAAAATACCTAATAGTCCTCCATTTGCCAGTGAAATAGGCCATGGAGAGAAATTGTTTCATCCTCCAAGCATGATTGTAATTTCAGAATCCCTTCATCATTCGGCTCTATCGGACCTAGATCATGCTTCTCTATCCATTCTTCTTTGAAGTCTAGATTTGACAAACAGGAGGAAGCTGCTTCTTTGCTTTATGGCTTGGTTCTTTAAATCAATTACATGCTTCAAACCCTTGTTTTCAGTGGAGATTGTATTCCTTTTCCAAGAGTGATCAGCTTTGGCTACTACCAACCAACCCCAACCTAACAATGCATCGTACACTTTCTTCCTTAATAAATGACCACAAAGTTCAATAAAAATGTTTGGGTTCCAATAATTACCTTTAGTCCCCTTAAAACTCCAAGTACCTTATTACCTTGTTGATCTACACCCACTAGTTGAAAATTTGGGGGCCAAATGGTCAGCTTGTTGAGACTTCTCCAAGTGTCTTTCGGAAGTAAGTTCACGCTAGACCCACCATCAACAATTGTATTGGTCAGATTCCTTGCAAGGATCTCCATATTCACCACTGTTGGTTTCTTTGTCGTGTTAACTGTCAATAACATTGGATCAATCACTTGGTCACTTGATAGCAAAGGTTTGGTTATTGAATCTTCATTCTCACCAAATTCCAAATGGGTCGTAGCATGCACCATCTTATTCTCCCTCAATACAATAGCATTTTGAATTTCAAGAATACTTTGGAATAAATCTACTACTTTAATTGGTACCGTAGCTTGAAGTACTTGCCATGCAAATATTTTTCTTGTATTGTAATTGATTTGATATTGTGCTTGCATTTGCATTTAAATGGCGTCATTCATTAGCCATAGTATTCTCCACTTCGTTCTTCATGAAATAATCACGATTTCACCTCTGACATTGTATGATAGGGTGTCCTTTGGGGTCATATTGTATTTGGCTTCATCCTCCTCTTTGATTTCAATAACTGCATGGAGATGCATTTTGTGGCTTCAATGGAGTCGAATACTCTCCCTACATAAAGAGTTCTC
>VDFB02369319.1:0-40216 GCA_007258455.2 Sequoia sempervirens
ATAACCGCTGCTAGATCTAGAGAGCTCGGGGAGCCATGCACCTTAGGTTTAGAGACCTGATTTTGTATATTATTTTTAATATTGATGACATGTTTTGTAGATCATTTTTAATGTGTAGAAATTGATACACATATATAGTCACCACTTATTCTTTGATGATAGTGGTACGATACATGTACATGACATTTGATATATATATATACATGAGATATTATTTATGACATTATGGTGTTTCTTGTTTCATGTGTAGGCTTCTTTACTTTCATGTATGATTATGTGATGGATATTGTATTTATGGATGTATGTTTAGATTAGATGCTATCATGATTTAATAAACACACATGGATGTATGTTAACTAAATACAATGATGATCAAATTTCCTAACCAAAAGATGTAATGTAATGCATGGATACATAGAATAATAGAACACATGTATGTATTTCTCTCTCTCACACACACATGGTTACATCATAACACAATTTTTTTTAATATTGTGAAAATGAAGGAATGTCAACATATGCCATGCTACAACCCCAAGGAGTGAACATTACACACGTAACGCATAGGCACTACACATAGTATCGGTGTAGATGCATTGCATTAACGGGTTCTTTTAGAGGTTTCCCATCCATAGATGACAATCCACAGGTACCAAAATCATACACGAAGATGATAATGTAAGGGCCTAACTAATTAGGACTAAACTTTCCCATTTGATCAAGCAACACATTTGCATTCCTTTTATTCTCACAAAGAACCAAGTCAACTACCTTGGAATTTCTAAAACACCTTGATTATACCACCTAGACAATGATCGTTGATAAGCCTTGATATGATTGAGGGCTTCCAAATGACTCTCATTGCTCAAATCAAGCTGATGCAAATGATTGGACCAATAAGTTTCATCATCAATTACTCCTTTAAGGGAAACTTGCAAAGAAAAAATCTCCAACTCTAAAGGCATGATAGCTTTAGCTCTGTACAAGAAGTTGTAAGGCATTGTTCTTGTAATTGTACAAACACTCATGCAATAGGCCCACAAAGTGTACATTAATTGAGTATGCCAATCCTTACCATGTTTATTTACTATTTTTTGAAGAATAAGCTCAAGGTTCTTATTAGACGCTTCTGCTTGGCCATTAGAATGAGGATAATATGGTGTAGAAAATATATGTTGAATATGAAATTTCTCTAGAAATTTCTTTAATTCCTTGTTCTTGAATGGTGTACCATTGTTAGAAACAAAGGCCGAAGGCAATCTGAAGTGAGAAATGATATTGTTTAGAAGAATGCTACAAATAGCTTAAGTGTTCATGGATCAGAGCAAGATAGCTTCAACCCACTTCGTGAAGTAATTGGTAGTGTTAATGATAAAGAAATTTCCTTTAGAAGGAGATGATATCTTTCCAATAATATCCAACCCCCATTTTGCAAATGGCCAAGGAGAGTTTTTATTTTGCAGCTCTTGAGTGGGATCATGAATAAGATGACTATGTTGTTGATATTACAGACACTTCTTGACAAAATCAAAGGAATCTTGTTCCATTTCCTTCCAAGAGTATCCCATGTGAATCAATTTTTGCACTAGGGATTTGCCACCAAAATGTCCACCCCCAGAACCTAAATGGGCTTCTTTAAGGGAAAGGGGTATATACACTTTAGTGAAACATCGAAGAAGGAGGCCATTGTAGGATTTTTGATTAATAACATCTGATAAGACAACATAACAGACCAAAATATTTCATATCCAAGTGTGATCATTCTTCATCACATCATCAAGAAAATCTTCAGTCTTCAGATAGTTGTAAATATTGAAATACCATTCTCCCAAGTCTACGTGAGCACACACGAAAGCATCAAATTTAGGTTGATCAGATACAACAAGAGATAAAAGAATATGAACCTCAAAGTGGTATTCTTTCATATCCTTATTCAAGGGAACCAAGGAGGCAGTGCTCACCATGACGCCCACATGTTAGTTTTCCCTCCTAGGAACACTATCTATTGTGAAAGAGGAGAATCGTTAAGTAAGGAAAAAGGAAGGTATCAATAATGAGAAAACTTACTTTACTTAGCTTGATATGTTCCTATAATCTAGTTCACAATAAGCTTAGAGTCACCATGTGTATGAAGATGCTTTATGTGTAATGTGATCACGGTACACAAGCCATCAATAAGGGCCTCGTACTCAGTGATGTTATTAGTGCAAGTAAAATCTGATTGAAAGGAGAGAGGGATCAAATTACCCTCAGGTGAGATCAAAACTACACCTACCTCAGAGCTAGTTTGACATCTCGATCCATCAAAATAAATCTCCTATACAAGATCGTGACTAATTGTGAAAATATCTTCATTAGAAAACAAGTCCAGACCAGGGAAAGAGTGAGATGAAGGAGCATCTTCCAATTGATCAAAAACCACTTGACCTTTCATAAATTTTTGAGTCATGAGCTTTACGTCAAACTTAGAAAGAAAAATTACCCATTTTGCTAAGCTTCCATCAAGGTCAGCACTAGAAAAAATTCTTCAAAAGATCACTTTTCACAATATATTTTTCAATATAAAGGAGATAATGTCTTAACTTTTATGTTGCAAAGATGAGAGCGGGACATTGTTTCTCCATGGTAGAATAATGGGTTTCATAATCGACAAGGACACAACTAATGTAGTAGACCACTGTTTCCTTACCATCATCATCGCATTGAGCAAGCAAGGCTACCAAAATGTATGATGATGTAGCAACGTAAAGCAAAAAGGGTCTATCTTGCATAGCCGACATTAATATGGGAGGATTGGATAGATAATTTTTATTGAATCAAAAGTTTTCTGGCACTCATCATCCCATATAAAGCGAACATCCTTTTTCAACAGACGAGTGAAGGGAAGAATATGATCAACCAACTGACATATGAATCTACAAATTGCCTAAATCTTTCATTGCAAGCTCTATAATTCAGAAATTTTTCTAGGTAGAGTCATGTTAACAATTGCATCAATTTTGTTTGTATCGACTTCAATTCCATAGTGAGAGCCTATAAATCCTACAAGTTTTCTTGCATCTATGCCAAAGACACAAATACGAGGATTGAGCCTCATCTTATAGAGTTGAAGCCTTTCAAATATGAGATGAAGATTTCCTACATGATCCTGATGAGTTATGGACTTCACCAAGATATTATCAATGTAGTCTTCTAGGATTTTGTGAATGAAATAATGAAAGATTAAGGTCATCGCCCATTGGTAAGTCGTACCTGCATTCTTTAACGCAAACAACATGACCATATAACATAAGGTACCCCAAGGGGTAGTGAAGGCTATCTTATACTAATCTTTTAGGTCAATACGAATCTAGTTATAGCCCAAGAATCCATCCATGAAAGACAACTAGGCATGGCCTACAGTCAAGTCTACAATCATATCGATATTAGGAAAAGAAAAACCATCTTTAAGAGAAGCCTTGTTGAGGTCATGAAAGTCGATACAAATGAAAATACAACCATCATGTTGACTAACAACAACAATATTCAAAATCCAAGGTGAATAGTTGATAGGACGGATAAAGCCTACTTTTAATAGAGTCTCTATCTCAATCTTAATCAATAAGGCAACCTTGGGATTGATCTTTTGGATTTTTTGCTTAATAGGCTAGGCATCAAGACATAGGACGATATTGTGGACCACTATAGACTTGTCAATATCGAGCATGTCCTCATATGACCAAGTGAAGATATTAGGATGAGTATGTAAGAGGTTGGAATGCCCCTTAGCTTCTTCAGAAGAAAGACATTTTATGATCTTAATCACCTTTTCAAGGGATTTAGGGTCCATGAAAACTTCAAGAGTATCTCCCTTAAGGAGAGGACTACACTCTTGAGGATGAGGTATTGGGACACCATCATCAACATTAGATAGAGAAGCCTCCTCATCCATATTTAAAATAGATTCTCCAAAGTATGCTTGTTTATTCAAGTGATATGAGAATCATCACTAATGGTGAAAGGAAGGAAAGTGGCAATAGGAACCTAAGAATTCTTCCAACGCTTCTTCCAAGGAAAAGACATCTGGAGGAACTTTGTCATGGTCTATTTTATCGTCTATCAGTTCAAGATGAACTAATTTGAGAGGTTCAACTGAAATCATGTTAACACACCACCATGGCTTTTGTCTAGATTGTTCAATAGAGCATCCCAGTCCCAAGTTATGCTTGCGAGGCTTAAATTGGATAGGGACCTGAATTCCTTGTTCAATACACCTAAGACCCTCATGCCCATAACCATACTTAGAAATAAGCTTGTATCCAAGGCCATAACAAGTTTGCAAAGCCTTAGAAGGAGGTGGTTCCACGTAGAGAGCATCATTCGACCAATGAGTGTCAAACATGTCTATGAGACCACAACCATCCTTCTCATCAGAATTAAAAATGTTAACCTCTCCAATAGAACTTTGATCATCCTCATTAATAGGGGAACAACTGGGTTCCTAGGTAGGATCACAACTTTCCTTCACAACATGAGACTGATCAAATTTCTTAGTGGAGGTATTTGAAATTATTGGAAGATCAAGGTGGATAGGGTTCACTTTGTACTCTCCGATGAAGAATTCAGAGAAGTCCAAGGATCCCCAATCATCACCAAGACATGCATTTGATTCAGAGGAAGAAGTAGATAGGGAAGACTTAGGACTTTTTTCTTTAGGTTGTTCTTCTTTCAGGAAACTCGATTTGA
The DNA here is from genome assembly GCA_007258455.2 of Sequoia sempervirens. Taxonomy (NCBI): domain Eukaryota; kingdom Viridiplantae; phylum Streptophyta; class Pinopsida; order Cupressales; family Cupressaceae; genus Sequoia; species Sequoia sempervirens. The sequence goes on from VDFB02369319.1 coordinate 4,726, forward strand.
GGACGATCTCTATAGATGACACCACCAAAGAGCGTGTCAACACATCAAAGGTTAGCAATGGAATACAATTCTTAAGAGTGGAAATTGTGCGAACCCCAATCCTAACACTTGCAAAAAAATAAGAAAAAACACATTAGATTAGAAATTGCAAGCACAAACAAGGATTCCCCATGAAATCCATTAACATAGCTCAAATTAGGAAAAAAAATGAAGAACACAATGAAAACAACAAAGTAAAGATTGAATCCTAATTAAGCTAGCAAACTCATGATCCCATGGGGGAATTGGTGCCAATTTGATGTGAAAATTGGCACTTTCCCAATTCCTATGATGTAAGATTGATGTATGTTGATGAATGTTGATGAGTGATCCACTTTGTTGATGCTTGATGAGTGCTCCAATGGAAAAACCTGCATAACCTAGCTATGATTCAATGGAATTTGATAGATATTTGAGCATGGTAACTTTGCATAATTTGTGGATGATCAAATGAGGAGATGAACTTTTCATTTATAGATGAGATTGAAGGATGAATGTCCAAAATTGAGCAATGTGGGACTAACATTCATCCAATGGCAAGATGCCACTTGTCAACCTATGAGTGGATGGAGGATGTGCAAGTTTTGAGGATTGTGCTAATAAATGCCTATTTTTGAATTTTGAATTTTGTTGAAATGACTTGCAAGAGGGAAAAAGAATGCATTAAATGCCACTTGGCTCAAGGAAAAGGACATGTAAGAAAGAGTAAATGCCTTGTTGGATGTACATGTCAACTTGGATTTTTTGAATTCAAACTTGGAGAATATTCCAAAAGATGCCTTGTTGAGGAAAATAGGGATTTAATAAATCAATTAAATCTATTTTCATGTGCAAGTGGTAAATGCTAGAGGATGGGACATGGAAATAGATTAAATTAATCAAGGTTAATTAACTTAATGAAGTGGATTAAATGATGTGACTTATTTGACTTAAATTTGTGCATTTATTTAAATCAAATAGGAGAAGAATATGATAAGAGGATTAATTAAATAAAGATTTATGATTTATTTAATTAACAGGGATGATGTTAGATTAAACTGAATAAGGTTTTGATTTATTTAATTTAATAGATATAATTTAGAGATTTAATCAAATAAAATTAATTATTTAATTAAATGGGGATAATTAGATTAGATTGATTGATTTAATTAACCAAAGAGAGAGACTTAATTAGATAAAATGATTTATTTAATTAAGGGAAGGAATATTGATGAATTTAATCAAATAAGGAAATTTGATTAAATGGTTAGATCGAAGGATGATTCAAGATGAAATGATGTTAGTAGTCGGGATCAGATGCATAATGTCAATCGTTACATTTTACGTGTCTACATTTTGCCCCTCTTTGAAGCAATGCACTTGTTGCTTCGGTTCAAAGAATAAACGATCTCGATCAAAGCCAAAAATTTTCATTATTCAAAAATCTTACCCCACTGTTGCTCGGTGAGAGAAAACATGCCAATATATTTCCCCCTCAAGAGATTGGACGAAAATTTCAATTTTTGGGTGATCTCGCAAAAAAAGAGGACAAGGTGCCCGATAGGTCTGAAAAAGCTCCAAGAGGACAAATACGTGTCTAAACACAATAAAACAATGTAAAACAGGCCTCAACTAGACAAAGACAGGTTCAAGGGTCCAAAACCCTAGCAGGATAGCCAATTAGGTTAAAAAACCCTAATTTTCAAGCTTAAAAAGGCTTCGAGGGGTCACTTTCAATTCATTTTCACACACAACCATCTAGCACTCCTAAGATTTGAGGTCTAACCTCTTGACGATATGGTGCAACGACAGCTTCCGATGCACATTTCTGACCGAGTCTGGACGTTCCAACAACCACTCGACATTGGGGCACCGGTAAGTGATCCTTTCCTGAGCTTCGTTTTTCATTTTTAGCCTTAATTTAATGCTTTTAAAGGTGGTCCTTTTGCAGCGGTGCTATATAGTGCCACTTAGAAATCAAATTGCACCGTGGTGGTGGAGTTTGAAGTTTGAAAACTTTGATGTTGAGGTCATGGCCCTTGGGGTCATTTCTAAACTACAACATGGTGGTCCTTTTTATTTTCAAATTGCGTCGTTGGGAAGGAAAGTGCACCACGATAGTGCACTTTTGGCCTTTTGTGCCCTAGCGTCAGAGTTTGATTAAAATAAAACTATGACGCCTTCATGGATTGCGATGATGGAGAGGTTTCTTGGACACTCAACAAATTTTTTTCAATTTTTTTAACATGATGACCCTTCCTAATGCAGGATGCGGTGAGGGAGCTCTACTCCTGAGAGCACAGGTCACAGGATCTGTTCAGTTATTTGTAGGACTTGAGCGACAAAGATCAGGACCGACTATGGGACATGGGGCTATGGTACATCGCTTATGTAGTGCCCATTCGTACACACCTCAGGATGATATCAATGCTTGCCGAGAGATGGCACAATGGGACCTCTTCATTCCACCTTCCTACTAGTGAGGCCACTGTCACCCTGGAGGACGTTTGGCGTATCCTGTGATTATTGATTCATGGTTGGTGAGTCATTTTTGATATGGATGAGGGGCGCAATTCCTACCACAGAGTCCTTGCCACAGAGGACATCATTGTTTGCGAGGGGCAGAGTGAGCTCCAGCGACACAGGGCCCTAGCACCTCCCTTTTGCTTGGTTGTTATAGTGGTTATTTTGGGTCTTGTTTCCCTAGAACGATGGGGCCAATATTTCAGTCTTGGTTGGAGACTTTGCTAGGAGTGCATGGTTCATGATAGACCAATCCATTTCACTTGGGGGACGATACTTCTTGCTCCTTTGTACATAGATCTCCACAAGTATGTCTACCTCGACGACAGAGCACTCAGAGCGGGCATGACACTCCTCCATGTATGGGCATGGGAGCACATTGCTGTCCTTCGGCCACGTATTGTTACAGTTTCGATGATGCCAGATGATCCCCTCGTATGGCGCTATAGAGGTGGTGTGTCCTTTACATGCACAGGTGAGCATGGGATCCCTTATTGGAGGAGGATCCTTGAAGAGATGCAAGTATTCACATGGTGACCATACCTTGGTCGGCTTGGATGGGTTGACGATGCAGATCAGATGTTCTACACTCGCCAGGACCGCTTTATGCAGGGGTGAGAGCATACCATGATTGAGAGATATCTGTTGGGGTGTGTGCAGCATCAGTTTGGTGAGCCCCAGGATTGGCTTGACAATGATTATGTGGCCATCTTTTCCCGCACCATGTCATAGGTGTAACACCCCTCTATTTTGTGCTTTATTGATTAGACGATATTTTTCTATGTTATGCCTTGTTTTTGTTAACACTTAAATTAAGATGCTCAATTGTTAATTGATTATTGACGGTTAAGTGATGTTAATGTTATATTTTGATGTGATGGTATTTTATTCAGATGTTATCGTTAAGGCATGCTTTGGATTAGCTTAGCAGATATTTGAAATTAAGATGCTTTTATGCTTTTGATTATATCTTTGATGTTAGATTCATTAGTTAGTAATACTGTATTGGTGAAGGGGATGGGATTACATCACTCACATGCAAGTGCCTGTGATTCTGTGATTTCCCCTTCACAGTGTGTCTACTATATTATATGCATGTTCGACACTTGTTTTGGTTGCAGGACTGCAGGTACAGTACATCGACTCCACCTGGTTTCACAGGTCTGAGCGTGTCCATTGACCAATGGTAATCGATTGGGAGATAGTAGCTAGGTTTTCTGTGTCAAGTCGTCACCCTAGTCACAATGTGTCGTCAGGTTGTAGTTGGGTTTGGTTGTTTTATGTTGCCTAGGTCACCTTGGTCTTTAATTAAATTCAAGATATAATGGCTTGTGTTGTTAATCTGTGGCTTAAATATATTTGGTTGTAATGCTAGGAATGTTATTTACTTTATTAATTAATTTAATTTAATTAATAAAATAATCTAATATTGGATTAGATTTATTTTATTGATTAATTAAATTAATTGTGTGAATTAATTAAGCCATTCTTTCGAATTTAAAAGTGTTAAAGGATTTAAATTCCTTTGTTGAAAAGAAAATGTTAAAATGCATTAAAATCTATTTGGAATTGGTATTTTGTTTTAAATTATTTAGAAATAGAAATGTTTTCAAATGCAATGACTTTGGGGTGGAAAAGATATTTTTTAGAAATAGTTGACTATTTTGGGAAAGATATTTGTGAAGAATTTTAAATTGAATTGAATTAGAACTTGAAATTGAAATTGAAATTTAATTTGAATTTGAATTTGAATTAGAAATTGAATTTGAATTGCAATTTCATTTGAATTTGAGTTTTGAATTTGAATTTGAATTTGAATTTGGGGGAGATAATATATTTCATTTGGGTTTTATTTTCACTTCTTGTTGTGTTTTGGAATGGAGAAATTTGGTTGCAAAAAGAAAATAGGGTTTTGGGTTTTTGGATTCAATCTTGGTTTGAAGGTGGAGGTTTTGGGATGGAATGGTGGAGTCGAATTTGCAAGGAACTCAACATCAAATTGTTCTTCAAGTTCTTAATCACAAGTTTTATTCTGGTTTTTAAATGTTTGAAGTTTTGGAATTTTGGTTTTAATTTGTATGCAAGTTTAGAAAACAAAATTGGAAACTTCCTTGAAATCATGGAAGAGGAAACAAAGATAGATTCTTGCAATAGAAATGAAATGGAAAAGAAAACAAGGAAATAATCAATCAATGAGAAAAATAAATAAAAATTGAAAGGGAACCAAAAGAAAATATCATTTCAAACTGAAATTTAAACCCAGTTTTGTGTTGGCAAAATTATTTCTTGTTGCAAAGTTTTGTCGTGCAATTGCACATCTTGGCTAAAAATGGAGATTTTATGTTTGGTTCTATATATTTATTCTGTATACTTTTATTGTGCCTAATGAATCTATTTTATTTTCTTTGGAAAGAATGGTTTTGTTAAAATTTTAACTTAGAAACCATGTTCTGGAAATTACCAGAACAAAGGGTTTTTCTGCTATTTTTTTTAATAAATAATAAAATAAAATTATTGTTTAAAAAAAAAAAACTAAGATCCATTTAGTTTTGTGGGGAAGGGGCAGCTAAGGCTGCGCACCCAATCCCCAAGGGAGGGCGTTGCCTTAGGTAGCGCAACCTCCATAGAGGAGGCTGGGCGCTGCCTTAGGTAGCACAACCTCCACTAAGGAGGCTAGGCGCAGCCTATGGCTGCGTCCTCCTCCCTTGTGGGGGCCGCAGCCCTTGTGGGCATTTGTTTATTTTTTTTAAATTTTAAATTTTAAAGTTTATTTTATTTTATATTTTACTTTATATTATATTTATATATAATACAATATATACATTATATAGTATTTTGTATTATATATATAATGTATATATATTATAATTTAATATGTTTTTAAAATAAAATTTTGTTTAGTAATTTATTAATTTAATAATTAGATTGGAAAATTAATAGTTGATTTTAAATAATTATATTTAAATAGTAATCATATATTAAATATATATGTATATGTATTGTATATACATCATGTATATAATTTTTGTCATATATTTAATATATGTATTTAGATTTAAATATAGATTATTTTAAGGTGACTATTCATTATTGTAGTCGAAATAAAAATTGTTGTTTTTTTTATCAGATGACTTTATCTAGAAAGTTGATTTTGACATTTTAGTATGATTGGGAAACACAGAGCTATATCATCAAGTTTAAGTTTCTCAATGATGCGAGTTTAACTTTAGTTACTTTTGAGTAAATTGCAAGAAACGTTGATTGAGTTGATTGGATTTAGGAAATCCTAACAAAAGTTATTTAGTTGCCGGAAATGATTCCTGGATGACATTTTCTTTCATTTTCGGTGTTGGGCAATGAAGATATTGTTTATGTGAGTTTTGATTGTTAAAACTAATGCTATAGTATTTTGGAAATTAAGGTTAGTGCAATGATTAAATTATTGTTAAAGGTTAGGGTTGCAATCAAAATGAATATGGTTAATGTGTTCTCAACGACTTGTTTGATTTAATGGAATCTTGAAGTTCTTGTAAATGATTTGTTAAATGTCAGGTTTATATACGTAGTTAAGTTATATGGATTATAATTAGGAGCAAAATTGGTTATATTAAATATGTGTAAGGAAAATGGTTATTTTATTATGATGTTGTTATAATAGGTAGAATGTTATTTAAAAGTTATATATTCTTTTACCTTAAATGATGAATAGGGAATGTTGTTTGTTTTCTAGATTGCAAGGAATAGATAAGGTTCATAAAAATTATATTGTTTAGAACTTATATGAATAAAAAAAAGATTAAGTATATGATGTATATATGTACTTTGGTTCCTGATTGATGAGAAAATATTGTTATGTCAAAATACATCTTTAGTTATTTAAAGAACGTGTATTTTATGATTGTTGATTTAAGCGAATTCTTGTTGGTATTGTATGGGCAATATTGTTAAGATTGTAAATTATGAGTGTACTTTGGTAGTACTGAGTTTGCTTCCAGAGGCTAGGGAACTCTTTGATTAAGTTGTTCTTTTTGGAAGTGATTTGTTTTTTTAAGTCTTCCAGATGGGGTTTCATTTATTTATGTGGGTTGTCGTTATGTAGTCAACCGTTGTATTGCCTTGGGTAGGGCGTTGGTTGTATCTTGTGGTTTTACTCAGTTTTCACGAACGGGGATAGTTTGTGCCTCCTTGTATTAGGAGTGGGTTATGTGGTTTGTGCCTCCTTTGGAAAGAGTGGAGTATGTCTTTTGTTGCCTCCAGTGTTTGGAGAGAGTTTGGACTTTGTTGTCTCCTGTGTTGGAGTGGATTTTCATTTTATGTTCCTCCTAGAGTTGGAGTGATTGTTTATCTTATTGTATGCCTTTTGGCATCCTTGGTGATTGGTTTTGGGTTGGTTTGTTGTCAAGTAGAAGAGTGGCTTTTGTTAGGAGCCAGATCCCAAAGAGGTAAACTGGGAAACCTTCAGAAGTGGTTTAATCAAGTGATAACTAAATTAATGTACTTAGAAGTTAGGTAGTTTTCACACTAATTAAGATAATTGAGCCTCACTCATGGATGCAAGGGCTTGTATAGACTTGGGATGAGTCGGGAAAGCCTAGAATGGCAAGATCATCTATCTTGTCCTTATGAGAGGTATTTGATTCCACATGAGTGAGTATGGGTGCCAAGATTCGGTAGAGGCCACCAGGACAACCCATAGTGGGGGCTGGAGCCTAGGAAGATTCCCAGAGGATATCCCATGATGAACTATGTGATGACACTCTTTCTACGACAATAGTTGGTACTTGGTTTTATGTGTATGGTCTTCTCACCTTACTCTATTTGTTTTATTTCTGGAAGCAATGTGACCTATGTCAGTGATGTTGGAGTTGTACTTGTGTTATCCTTATGGATGTTTGGTTCATGTGTTTGGTTATGTCAGTGTGAGTTAGCTTGTGTCTAGGAGTGGATGGTCTTGTATAGGAATTCCTTGTTACTATCTCCTAGCATGGGGGGTGAACCTTCGGGTATCACATGGTTGGGTGGAACGTGCACCATAATCCATTAGGTCAGCTTTTGTTCATGTGGACAATATTTCCAGTTGGAGAGCTCGTGGGACCAGTTCTTCATGTTTATTCTTTCAGTTATTATGGTAATTTTATACCCCTCTTTGTATCGAGGTGGAAGTTGTAATTGTAATCCTTATATTTTGGAAGTACCTCATTCGGGGAATGAGTGTTGTAATCATATTGTAAAGATTATTATTGGGAGAATGTGGTATTTCTTATGCCTTGTTGTAATTTTATCTTATATGGAATGTATGAGTATTTAATTTGTTAAGTAATTAAATGTTATGTTTTAATTCATGTTTCTTGATTGGGTTTTAAGTAATCTCAGTCTCATAACCTTAGGGGTTGTTGGCATCATGTAGTGAACTTACTTGTTATTTGTACTTAAACAAAAAATTTTTATTGCAATTGTGTTGTTAAATGCAACTTCCCCTAGGGTTGCGTGGCAGGGCGTTACAATAGGTTTCATGGGGGTGATACATTCCTGCCTCAGAGGCCGTTGACAGTTTCAGATAGTTAGTGGCTTGGCCATGGGCCTATGATTAGGGGCCTACAGATCTAGGTGTGACACAGGCATACAGGGATTGATTTTGGCCTCCCCTATGTTTGAGGATTCCAGGCGTAGTCCCTGATCAAGGAAGGGTGAGAGGCAGAGGGGGAGGACAAGGACAGAGGGATAGTACATGGCAAGAGTAGCTGGTCGGGCCTCCAGTTCAGCCAGGTTAGGCAGATGTATCAATGCTAGATCAAGAGTAGGTGCCGCCAGGTGTACCACCACGGGTTGAGGATCCGCCTTAGGTACAACCACAAGCACAACCAACAATGCAACCAACAGGGCAGGTGGATCCCCGAGATGTGTTGATTGCACAGTTGCAGGCCCAGGTCCAGACCGTGATAGCTGAGATGGATCAGGCTAGGATTGAGAGAGATCAACTTAGGGCCGAGAGGGATTAGGCCATACAACAAAGACAGGTTGTAGAGTTACAGGAAGCCACAAAGCTAGGCCGAAGACAACAGTTGGAGAGCATGGTAGCCTCCTCCTCTTAGAGTACAGTGTCTGTTTGATCCTACAGGGATGCCGTTCAAGAGGCCGAGCACTATTAGATGCATTATCATGAGGCCATACCCATAGCAGCACAGGTTCTAGAGTACTCGCAGTGGACCAGCCATAGACCAGTAGAGGGTCACGGTGACAGGGGTGAGGGAAACATACAGGGGGGTAGACCTTGATCAAGATGATACTATTTTGTGCCTTATGGGCTCCTTTTTGATAGCCCGATGGGCCTTTTGGTACTGATTGACATACATGTAGAGTGATTCGATTATTTTGTACTATGACAGTTACATTATTGATGATATATATATGAGCCGATGATGATTTTGATGTGATGTGATGTGTATCATTTATTTATGCATGTATGGATGATTCTATTTTTATATGCTATGCAATCATGTTATGGTATATTTATTTCTGATGATGTATGCATTATGATTATGACTAACAGATCTATATTATGTCGACTTATGATATGCAAATGTATTTATGTGATGTGTAATGATGCAAAATGATATGATATGTAATATGCAATATGAAAAATGATATGGAAAATGATCTATGGTGTATGATGTGAATCATGCTTATAAAATGTTTATGGATGGATGTACGTTTTGTATGTAATGGATTTTGTATGTTCCTATTTATGCTTATGATTTATGCAATGAAATGTAAATAAAAATAATTGTGATGTTATTTATGAGATGATATAGATGATTAATGCAATGGTCATGTTTTATATGATATAATGCAAAATGAGATGGTTTTCTAAGATGCTTAGAATAACAAATATTATTATCCTAAACATATTAAATGATAATGTAATGTATGTGATGCATTTAATGCAATGCGATATATGAAATGATATGTCAATGCAAAGTGGTATGATGATGCTTAATTTGACATGAATGCAATGTGGGAGATGACCTTATAATGTTATGCAAGTATGTATGCAATGGATTAACTATAATGCTTATGTATTTATTATGTATGATTTATGTGATGCAATGTAATGAGAAAGGGATGTGTTAATTTATGGGAAATGCTTGTAATACCATGTTTATATGATGATGAAAATGCAATGCAGATATTTCCTATATGATATGTTGATGCAATATGCTAATGATTTGTGGATGCAAGATCGATGATGATGAGGATGATGATGATGAAATGTCATAGTACCTTGTTAGTGTGATAAGAAAGAAGGGATGAAAGAGAAGAAGTCATTTCAACATGACACAAGATGATGAAAGTGAAAATGATGATGATTTCTTGCCGAGGAGTTGGGATTTTCAAAGGGCCAATTTCCTTATGTTTGATAATACATGTGGTACGATGCATCAAGGTATAGAAAACCAGGATGGCATTGTACCTTGTGTGATGGACTTTGAATTGACAAATAGATAGGAGTATCCTTGTTCACACCTGACATATGAAAACCTTGCTAGGATGCACTTTAGAAGTTTCAAACACCTCAAACCAAAACACAGAAAGGTATAACCTATCAATGTAATAGTCAACAAGTTTCCCAAAACCTCCTCCACACATATCTAACAAAGCAAGTATTCACCAAGGTTATATTACAAGAACATCCAACAAACACAATAGACAAAAGATAATGATCATTGCCCCATTCTTATTTCTCTAAATCCTCTTGTTCGGATATCATCGAGAAGTCCTTGGAATGAGCGCAATAAGATAAGTCAAAAGGATAAAGACAAAGTAAAAAAACAAGCTGATGTTCTTCAATACCGCTAACCGAAAGGGGATGTGTTTTTAAGGATAAGAACCAAAACTATTGCCAAAAGATAATGCCCACTGTAGGAAGGATGCATCCTAGGACATGTTAGTGGATGGTGGCATGTCATTTTGTTTATCCGAAGTGTTCTTTCAAATGATTGATATGGGACCAATTGGATGATGAGTTATCGACGCGAAGAGTTGATCAACTTGTTTACATACTGACTTAGACCTAAGAGTTGACATTTTGAGTTTTTACTTTTAACCTGCTAGACTTGTTTCTGATTATCTTACCAAAGATTGAGGATGACGATCATTTATTATGAGTGATGTTATTGCGGGTGCAATGCGAGATGAGATGGGTGGATTTTTTCAAATATTTGGATGTTTTTGATCTTTTTGAGATGTTTTGAGGCTATTTTTGGTATTTTTGAGATTTTTCAAATGTTTTGATTTTTGATTTTTTGATGTTTTGGGGTTTTCTGAGATTTTGATCGAGAGACTAACCTAAAGACCTATCCTAGGGGCCTCGGGGCTGATCAACAGATTAGCCTTTCCTACGTTATACATGCAGAGACCACGTAGTTCAACCGATGAGCTGACCAATTTACAGATGATGATATACATGATGAGATGTCAGTTTATTATGAAAAACTCCTAAAGGACTGACCTAAGTGTCTCGAGGGGTGATCAAAGATCAACCTTACCTACGTTCAAGGCTCAAAGACCCGTAGTTCGACAAGACGACTTTGTTTTTAAATTTTTGAGTGACTTTTTGACCTGTTTTGGGTTTTTGATATGTTTTGATGTTTTTTGGATTTTCTGATTTTAGGACTTTAAGAATATACACGAATCTGATCCGATGAGAACATGCCCCCAACATGAAGCAATAGACTACTCTGATAAAGACATGACAAACTGACCTTGAGGATGGGCTGAGTAGTACTAGGAGGGATCATGATATGAAAACAAGACCAAGCTATGGTGCGGATGCGGTTGGATGGAGATATGAATGCGATGGATGATGAAAATGTGATGGATGAATGATGCAGAACAAGCCATAAAGATCCTGGTGGATGGAAAGTGCTTATTTACGCAAGGCACCTATTTTCTAGGTTTTCACCAAGGTACCTGCCCAAAGTGCCACCGAACTGGTTTTCACTAGAGGACGATTTTTTTCTTTACTATTTTCAATCCTTTTTCTAATTTTTTGGATTTTTTTGCTTTTTTGCTTTTTTTTGTTGTTACCAAGACACCTGTTTGCCAAGTTTTCACCGAAGTAACCATTTCTTCAGGACATTTTCTATTTTTTTTGGATTTTTGGTTCTATACCTTGAAAGATTTAGGCATAAAACTTTTTGAGATGAGAGCTATTCATGGGCTCTTGTAGAGGTTCCCCTTCAGGTGTTGATGACTGATATGGCCTTGACCTGTAACTTGTTGTGATAATGAATGGTCCCAACCAATTGGGTTCAAATTTTCCTTTGCTGCTTGGGTTTGGGACATTCTTCTGATTCTCCTTTAATACTAGTTCTCCAACTTGGAAGGTCTTGCTTCTAATTTTCTTGTTATAGCTCCTTTTGAGTCTATTCTGATAGACTTGCAAGTGATTCAAAGCATCTATACATCACTCATCCAGTAGTTCCAACTCATTTAGTCTTGATACTCTGTACTCTTCATCTGTGATGAGGTTTTGCAGTGATATCCCGAGTGATGGGAGCTTGATCTCAATGGGGAGTATTGCTTTTGATCCGTAGACTAGGGAGAAAGGAATGACACTGGTGGGTGTGAAGATACTGGTTCGATAGGCCCAGAGGGTGGGATTAAGCTACAAATGCCAGTCATGACCTGATCATTAACTATTTTCTTGAGAATTTTTAGAATGGTTTTGTTTGTAGCTTCTGCTTGGCCATTGCCTTGGGGATAGTATGGGGTGGAGAAGCGATGTTGGATTTTGAATTTTTCACATAAGTCACGGACCTCCTAATTCTTGAATGGTGTTCCATTATTTGAGATAATGGCTTGTGGAACACCATATCGACAAATGAGATAGTTCAAGATGAATTTTGAAATATGCTTCCCATTTGTATACGTCATGGGTATGGCTTCCACCCACTTAGTAAAGTACTCTGTGGCGGTTATGATGAATTTGTGGCCATTAGATGAAGTGGGGGTAATTTTCCCAATGAGACCGAGTCCCCACTACGAAAAGGGCCATGGTGTGACGATGGGATGAAGCTCTTGAGCTGGAGCATGGATGAGGTCCCCACGTTGCTTACATTGTAGACACCTTTTGGCATAGTCATGTGCTTCTTGTTCCATTGTGGGCCAATAATACCCCATCCTCAATAGTTTCTTGGCTATGGTCATTCCACCTGAGTGTGATCCACAGATACCGTTATGTACTTTAGTTAGAGTGATTAATGCTTCCTCATCATTTAAGCAGTGCAGTAGGGTTCCTTCTATGCTCCTACAATATAGGGTATCTCCTAGGATGACAAATCGGGATGCCTGTTTTACAAAGGTTTGTTTGAGGTTTGAGGGTAAGTTGGGGGGTATGATTCCTATTCAAAGGTATGTATAAATTTCATGGTACCAAGGATCACCGAGACTAACGATTTCACACATGAATTCTGATTCTGGTACCTCAAATGCAGGTATGAGAAGCTGCTCTATCAGGAATTCATATTTTGGAACATTGTGGGGGATATCTAGTAAGGATCCGATTGTTTCCATGTCATCTGCTGCTTTGTTGTTGGTTCTAGGAATCTGCTCAAATGTTATTTCAATGAAGGATTCTTTAAGAGTCTCCACCAATTTTTTGTATGGAGTGAGCTTGTCATCTTTGGTCTGATATTCATCATTCACTTAATTTATTATCAATTGAGAGTCTCCGTATACTCTGAGAGCTATAATGTTCCACTACACTGCTATTTTGAGACCAATGGTTAAAGCCTCGTATTCTACAATGTTATTGGTGTAGGGAAATGCCAGTTTGTAGGACCTTGGTATGCAGTCCCCTTGTGGGGTGATGAAGAAGATGCCAACTCCTGATCCATGCTACGTGTATGAGCCATCAAAGTACAGTTTCTAGTGGTTTGTTACGTTGAGATTGAAAATAGATTCATCTATAAACTCTAAGATGAGAGGATTCTCTGAATAGATTGGTGCTTCCGCAAGTTGATCTGCAATGACTTGGCCTTTGATTACCTTCCTCTCCACATATTCAATGTTGTATTTTGATAGTATCATCACCCATTTGGCCATTCTTCCTGTGAGCATTGCCTTTGACAATAAGTATTTAAGAGGGTCTATTTTGGCGATGAGCTTTATTTTGTGTGCCAACATGTAATGTTTGAATTTTTGTGGTGCAAACACTACTGCTAGACATGCTTTCTTGATGAATGAATAGTTTAGCTCATGCCCTACCATTGTTCTGCTGATGTAATAAATAGCCCTTTTTGTTCCATTTTTGTCATGCTGAGCTAGGAGAGCTCCAAGGGCTGCTGCTGTTGCTAATATGTAGAAAATTAATGGTTTTCTTGGGATTGGTGGCATTAAGACTGGTGGTGTCAGTAGATATTCTTTGATTTTATTGAATGCCTCTTCACACTTGGTATCCCATTTGTATGCTACTCCCTTGTGGAGTAGGTGAGAGTATGGGTTCTATTTGTCCACCAACTATGCTATGAATCTTCGAATGGATTGAAGCCTACCTTGGAGAACTCTCAGTTGCTTTAATGTTTTTGGTGCCTCCATCTGGAGGATTGTTTTTACCTTTGTTGGATCCACCTCGATACCCCTCATTGACACTATATATCCTAAGAGCTTTCTTGATTGTATGCTGAAGACACACTTCTTTAGGTTTAATCTGAGCTTGTACTCTTCTAGCCTATCAAAAATGGCACTTAGGGTTGCTATGTGATCTTTTCTCTTTCTAGATTTAGCTAGAATGTCATCAACATAATCTTTGACTGTCTTATGAATCATGTCATGGAATATCAATGTCATGGCCCTTTGGTATGTTGCTCCTGCATTTTTTAAGCCGAATGACATCATGTTCCAGCAGTAAGTCCCCCATGGACAAGTGAAGGCCATCTTATGTTGGTCCTCTTTAGGTATCATGATCTGATTGTACCCTGAGAATCTGTCCATTAGTCTCAACATCTCATGTACAACTCTCATATCTATTATCATGTTAATGTTTAGAAGTGGGAAGTCATCTTTCAGACATGCTTTGTTCAAGTCTCTAAAGTCTGTGCAGATTTTGATGTTCCCATTGGGTTTTGAAATAGGTACCAAGTTTGATACCCATTCTGAATAATCTATCAATCAGATGAATCCTACATCTAATAACTATTTTAGCTCCATTTTGACTAATAAGGTGATCCGAGGTGCATTTTTTGAAGCTTTTTTTTAACAGGCTTTGTTTCTAGATATACTGCTAAGTGGTGTACCACGACCTCTGGATCAAGCCCAAGCATGTCAGCATAGCTCCATGCAAAGTTTATCTGTCTTTCTCTTAGGAAGGCTTCTAGGAGCTCTTGTTCCTCTGAGAGTAATGATTCCACATAGAATGTGATATGGGGGGTTTCCTCTGTTCCTAGATTGATCAGATTTCATTTTTCTGCCAGGACTGCTGATTTCTCTTGATGAATAGCTTTGAAAGGAAGATTGAATTCCCCATCCTCAGGCACCTCAGAGAGGTTTCCACTGTGGATACGTCCTTTCTTTTTACTTTTTTCTAGTTAGAGAGTGCCATAGTGTGTTTTTCATTCAAGGACTTAGATATGATTCTTAATTTTTCACTTTTGCGACTGAGAGATTCAATTGTTTCCCCATAATAAGCATGTGTATCTAGCTCCATTATGAACCCTGCTTTGTGATCCCCACATGGCATGTTATCCTGTAGTCCCATGAATTCTGAGAGCACCTCATCATTTTTGAATGTATCAAGAACTGGTGGTCCTCATTGGTCATAGTTGATGAGTTGGGGATATACTAGACAAATTTCATGATTTTGGTGGTCTGATTCAAAAGATAGGGTTCTAATCATGAAAAGAGTGGTATCCTCAAATAACCTAGGTAAATTGGGTGTGGGATCCTCATCATCACTACTACTACAGATGTCAGTTATGTCAAATGTAAATTTATCTATGACTCGACCTGTAGATACTGGTAGGCGTAGTTCTACTGCAGTTGGCTGAGGAGGATTATTAACCCTTCTAACTAGAGGACTTCAGCCACATATGATTATACTCAGAGGGGTACATCCAAGGCCAAGATTTGTTATTGCTCGCGTCTCCAGAATGATAGGTGTTATAAGCCCATTGCCATTTCTCCCAAGTCTTTTATTTCTGTCATACCCCATTGCGAGCATCATTTGTAGACCCTTGCTTCTATCATTCATTGGTAAATCAGCTACTGGTCTTTCATCTTGATATAGCATATGAGATGGATTTGCCTCAATAACTTCTCGGCCAAGATCTCCCCAACTTGTAAAGTCGGGATAGTCTTCAGGAGACGTTTGAGATGTGGAGGCTTCATTTATTTGCGGACATCCTCATGATCTAGGAGATTGTGGTAACTCTCCTACCACAAAAGCATTATTAGGGAGCTTGTAGTTTCCACAACTGTTATCTTGGATGATGACCTTAATGTCAGAGATGGTGGGAATGGTGGTAGTCGTGGGTGTCTCTATCACATAAGTGGAAGCAAGGGTGGAAAGATCGATGTATGGTGTAGATGGACCCTCATCATTTTTTTGTACTTGGGGGATTTTATAGTACTTTGCTTCAAGGCTCTTGCAATAGGAGAAAGGTTCAGGATCTCCATGGATGGTGACTTCTTGTCCCTCGTGTGTGAATTTCACACATTGATGGAAAGTTGATGCTACTGCTTTCATCGCATGAATCCATGGGCATCCTAGGAGGATTTTATATGGCAAGTCGAGGTCCAAGACCTTACAAGTGGTTTCCATAATAGTAGGCCCTACTTGAATAGGGAGTTTGATCGTGCCTTGGGACACTCTTTCTTGATAATTGTATGCTCTTATTGTGATACCCTTTCCTTTGCTGATAGAATCCGCTGAGATTTTTAATTGTTTGATGAGGTTGAGAGAACATATATTCAAGCCTACACCTCCATCCACCAAGACCCTTTTGACTTTTCTTTTCTCCACTATGACCTCTAAGTGGAGCACACGGTTGTGAGATGGTTGAGCAGGGAAATCCTGGTCAGAAAATGTGAGGAGATTAGGCGTAATGATATTTTTGACCATAGCTTGGAATTGTTCCACATTCTGTGGGGACAGTGGATGAAGCTAGCACTTCAAGAATTTTCCTATGGTCGGATGAGATTTTTAGCAACTCCATGATGGAGATTTGTGCTGGCATTATTTTGAGCTGATCTAGGACATTATAACCATTATGGACAGATCTAGATGTAGGGACTCTATTTGGCTGGGATGATCCTATGATGGTAACTTTTCGGCCTCTTGTGGTGACTCCACAATCGGCATGGGCGCCTTTGATGGTGATGACTGTACAATATTCATCTAGGGAGGCAACAACTATTTCATACACATGATTCACATTTGTGTGGGTGCCTTTTCCCTTATCAGTGTTATTATTATTCCCTTTATTGCCATGGTTAGGCATCAAATTCATGTATATCTTAAGATCTTGGTTTCCTGTTGACTGTTCCATGTTTATAATTCTTTGATCGATGAGATCTTGAATTATGTTTTTTCCTCATAGAACTATTCATGGTATGCCCTTTGATTTTATGAAAGTCACAAAGTTGATTCTCATTATACCAAGGAGGTTTCACATCCAGTTCTTGGTAATTCTCATAGGTGGGTGCTTTGATGAGTTTTTCGCTTATCAACCTCTTCATGATGACTTCTAGTGGTTCCCCAAGAATGGTGTACTTTTGCTTGGGGTAATTATTGTTTTGTTGGGGTGGTCCCCTTTGATCATTGAGATTATTGATTGTTGGATTATTGTTTCGTTGTTGTATTGCTTGATGATTGTTTTGGTGTTGGATTTGGATTTGTGGTGCGGATGTATTTTAGTGCGGGGCACTGATGACTACCTTAGCATTGACGACACCATCATTAGTAACATGTTTTTTCCTTGCCCACATGTGAGGTTTATCATTGTAATTGGAGGGTGGGAGGTTGTTTTGTTGTTCAGGGTATGAAGTTGATCCTGCAGGTTGAGTCATAAGGGCTCGTTCAATGCTGAGCATCTTGGAGATCAACTAATCATATGTGGTGATCCCTTGTACCTTGAGATGAAATTCCAAGAGGCCCTCAAGGTTGGATATAATGGTGCAAACTTCTTGTTCCTCAGGCATGGTCCACTTGCTTCGATTGGCCTTGGATCACCATCATTGTAGGAATGAAGTGAATGATTCACCCTTTCCATGTTTCAAAGCTGAGAGTTCTTCTAGACTAACATCCATTGCAATATTGCATGCATAGTTTTTAATGAATGCATCTATAATTTCTTGGAATGTTCTGATGCCTGTAGGTAGGCGAGAGAACAATTCCATAGCATGGCCAGCCAAACTCCTAGGAAATAGCCGCATTAGATAAGTATCATCGTATGTGACTTCCATGCAATGAACCTGGAATTCCCTAATGTGATCTTCAGGGTTTCCTATCCCACAATATTTGTCAAACTTGGGGATTTCAAATCCTTTGGGGAATGGTTTCATCACAAGGCTCCTGTCAAATGGATAGGGACACAAGTTGCTTGGTGTCTTTGTGGTTTGCCTTGATTGAAGATCGAGCACTTGTTGCGAGAGCAACCTGATTTGTGTTGCATCATTTTGCGGATCAGGGGGTGGGATGAAGGTGTTCTGGGGTGTTTCAATTGTGGGTTGGATGGGTGGGTTGTTTGGTGTGTTATTTGATGGGATTTACACATTGTGTCGAGCTAGGTATGCTTCCACCTGCTGCTATATAAACAACGCTTGTTGTTGCTGCTCTAGGATTGCCTGCTGTTGTGCTTGTTCTTGTTGTGCTAGGATTGCTTGTTGTTGTGCTTGCTGCTGTTCCAACAATGCTTGTTGTTGGGCTGCTAATTCAACTACTTTTTGCTGCTCTTGATATTGTTTTATTGCTTGCTGATACGCTTGCTATTGTGCTGCTTTTTTGTGTGCAAGAAGTTGCGCTTGTGCTTGTGCTTGTTGTGCTTGATATTGTGTGTGCACTTGAGCTTGAGCTTGGACTTGTGCCGCTTGTGCTTGTGCTTCTTGTTTTTGCAATAGAATTTGGGCTTGGGCAGATTTTTGTGCTTGTAATGCGGCTTGGGTTGCTTGAGCAGTTTGCACAGTTTGAGTGGCTTGTTGTTGTTGTTGTTGTTGCAATAAAGCTTGGGCTTGTATGGCCTGTTGCGCTTGTAATGCGGCTTGGGAAGCTTGGGCAGCTTGTGCAGCTTGCTAAGCAACTAGTTGCATGACTTTTTGTTTTTGCACTTGTAGGAATCCCCTTTGAAAAGTAGCTTGCTGAGCTGCTTGCAATACCATGTTGTTTTGGCTTGATATGTTGGAAGTTGGTGGTGGTGGGGGTGGTGGATTCAGAATGGCGTTTGTGGTGGTGATGAGAGGTGATGTCGTGTTGATGATTTGAGTGGTGCATGATGTTGTTGATGTGATTGGTCCTTGGGATACCATGCTTTGCGATGTTAGGGGGTGGTTGATGATGTTGTGATTACTTGTGTAGTTGTCATCTGTTGTTGCGATATTGATGACATGCTTTGAGCGTTTAGCATAATGTTTTGATTGATATTTGGGATGTTGGTTTGATTGATACTTGGTAAAGGGGGAAGCCCTAAGCCAAAGAGTAGTGTGGATGATGATGACAATAGTGGAAGTGGTGGAAATATGAGGGGTGTGGCGTCAAAAATTCCCCCAGGTTCGAACATGTCACCCTCTTCTTGCGAATTTGTGAGAAGAGGAGTCTGAGGTGTTGCGTGGAAGGATGATGATGATGGATCATGATGGAAAGTGAGAGGAACATACTTGTGTAATGGATTTTGGGGTATGTTTTGTTCCAATATGGTATTTGCATCCAAGTCTTGATTGTTGACAAGGGGGTGTGTTTGAATAGCATTAAGAAATGTATTTCCCTTATTAACATTGGGTTGGGTTGGAGCAAAAGATGTCATGATTTGCGGAATGTTTTGAGTGATGCTTTGGGATGGGGGTATAGATGAGATGGGGATGGTGGATGAGATTGGTGGTAAAGATGTCTCCACTATGGTACTCACATCAAAATCAGAAGGTAATTTGGCCCCTTCTTTTGCTAGCTCAAGCATGTATAGTGAAGGGTTAAGCCTCATCATGATGTTGATGATTTTATGGTTTTTTGGATTTTGGAGCATTTCAGTTATTTCTTCATGCGACATCCCAAAGGTAAGATCTTCTCCTTGGGTTTCCTCTTGTGGGTTTTGTGATGATGAGATAGTCAAAGGATTGCTTGATTCGATGGGATTCATTTCGATGTTCATTTGGCTTAGGTCACTTGAAGCAGGTGTTTCTTTGTTGGCTTCCATGTTCTTCTTGTATTGAGATCTAGTTTGAACCATAAAACAAGGATCAATTTTCAAGAATATGGGAGATGAATCTCTTAATTCCTTGGATTGATCTTTACTTTATGCACAAAATAGAAAATTTTAGGATATCTTAAGGATCAAAAGGTGATACGATGATGATGCAAGAGATGGATGATGTGGATGTTTTGATCTTTTGATAAATCTTGAGGGGGATGCTAGACTTTTGGGACTTTTAGATATGTTTCGGATTTTGATTTTGATTTTCCTTTTGGGATTGTCCTTGATTTGGTTGATTTTGATTTGCTTTGATTTTGAACAAATAGACCCTAAGATGTTGGATGATTATCTAAGGGTAGATTTACTCAAAGGATGATAATTTGAATATGTGTAGGGAGAAGGATACATCTACCCACACCTATTCAAACAAGATGATAGTTTAACCAAGCATATGAAGAAGGATGCATCTACATATACCTAGCTAGACAAGATGGTTTTATAACTTTGACTAAGTATATGCAAAAGGATGCATCTACATATACCTAGCCAAAGATGATTTTGATAAAGATTTCAAGGATTTGATGATTTTGATTTTTGCCAAAAAGTATAGCATTAAGGATGATTTCAAGATTTCTCAAAAGGTGATGATGAGATGATGTTATTGTTTTGATTTTTGAAGGATGGGTGAAAAATATTTTGATTTCTTTTGATCCTAAGATGAACCTAAAAAGACACTTTTTTTACCTAAAACCACGGTATTGAAGAACATGTAATACTTCTATAGACCTTTATAACAATGAAGTGGTTCAATTTGAGCATACATTTCTGGATTTTGAAACAAGAACTTTCGTTTTGGGATTTTGACTTTGAGGCTTCAACACATGTGAGAGTTCATTTTGTTTAGCTTTGCTTAGTGGCTTTATTTTACCAAAAACACTTCTTTGATTAGGTTTCCAAACTAGATGTCCAATGTCTTAATTTCTTCAAATCCCACAAAATATGTTATGTGGAAATTTGATGAATTCAAGGCAAGGGTTACCTATTGTTTAACTTTAGTAGAAAAATTGAGATGTAATCCAAATGTTTAGAAAAATCTAAGGATAGAATCTCAAGGGCAAGCAATAACATATGGATTGGGTCAATTGTATTTGTCTCCTAAAGGGTTTGAAATTTTGATGATGAAGTTTAAGTGTTTGTTTCCAAGATGTTTTCGAACAAGCAAAGAATTTCTGTAACCAAGATTAATTACAACCCTATGGATATGAAAAACAATATTTGTTGGATTCCCACTTGAACAAATCCAGCTATGCTTATCTTTAGCCAATGGTTAGATGCTTGACCCCACTGGCTCCCCTCCATGGCTCATTAATGTCAATCGGGGCAGCCAAGCATCAACACCCATGAAACTCCCATGGGATGCTTTCCATTTCTACTAAAAGATTGTGAAAGTGTGGGGTGGCTTCAGAATGACCATTCTTGCACCAACAAATAGATCAAGGATTTTGGCAATTCTAAAACATGGGTTTTAATTAGGACTTTCCATTCATGGAGATTGACCCATACGGCGAGAGTCCCCTTTCAGATCCATCTCGTTGGAGCCAACCACGTGATATTGGTGTTTATTTCAATACCCACATTTATATCCTAGCTCGAAATACTCTCGGGTTTAGAGTGTTACCGGTTGAGTCGTTCCCTTGGGTGGGTACTTTTTCCCCAAGGCAGGCCCTCTAAGATAAACAATAGCGAATAAACTTATTCATAGTTCGATCAAACCTTGTTTAGAAACAAAGGGAGAACACATGCAATAAATTTATTCACACTTGCACAAGATTTTGTTTAATTTTAAAACCATAATGAAGTGTGGAGGTGATTGCTTTATCTCAACCTAAAGTCACAAAAAAGGCCTTTTGATTCTCAAGATCTTTATAAAGCACGAGAGAAGCGCATACATCCTTTTTCAATGAAGTTAGTTTGAGTAAGGCATCATGAAGACAAAGTTGCACATGTTCGTTTTAAATCCACAAAGAAATTGTGAGTTCTTTTTAAAGCACCAAAAGACAAATGAGAGTTGTTTTGTTCAATTGTTAACCAAAAAACAAACTCTAGTAAGTTGTAGTCCTAATGTTCATTTTAAACCTTTGCACAAAATTGAAAAGATTCTTTTTAAAGCCCAAATGAAATTAGTGTCCTAAGTAAAAATAGATAACAATTTCTTAAAAAAGTGTTAAACAAACACTAAAGTGTTTAAAAACACTTTGATTTTGTGAAGTAACGTCATCATGCTTCCTTTTCTTTCGTTTTCAATTGATCCAACCTACAAGAGAGAAAATCAGTCAAATTCTGCAAAACACATAGATTAAAAAGCAGAAAACAGAAGATAAACCCATCATTGACAAAAATCACGTGCTAAAATTAAATTTGAACTTTTTACTCCCTGCCAGTGGCGCAATCCGTGACTGCGTCACAGTTTGATTTCTCAGTGGTGTTGTACAACGCCGCTTACTAGTCAACATCGCTATTTGATTTTTTTGAAAAATTCTGCGAGTTAGATTGGTCAAGTGACGTAGTTTGAAATTCAAATTCCTGGGCGGGAAGACTTCAGCGTCACAGTTTGAATTTCTAGCGGTGCTGTATGGCAACGCTAGAGAACCAGCGGTGCTATATGGCGACGCTGAGCTTCTAGCGTTGGAATTTTTTTGTGCACAAACAAAAACACAAAATTTTTAGGGAAAGTGATAAAAAATGAGATCAAGCCCTCCTTCTAGCACCAAATGTGTGAACCCCAATCCTAACACCTGCAAAACAATAAGAAAAAACTTATTAGATTAGAAATTGCAAGCACGAACAAGGATTCCCCATGAAATACATTAACATAGCTCAAATTAGGAAAAAAATTGAAGAACACAATGAAAACAACAAAATAAAGATTGAATCCTAATTAAGCTAGCAAACTCATGATCCCATGGGGGAATTGGTGCCAATTTGATGTAAAAATTGGCCCTTTCCCAATTCCAATGATGCAAGATTGATGTATGTTGATGAATGTTGATGAGTGATCCACTTTTTTGATGCTTGATGAGTGCTCCAATGGAAAAACTTGCATAACCTAGCTATGATTCAATGGAATTTGATAGATATTTGAGCATGGTAACTTTGCATAATTTGTGGATGATCAAATGAGGAGATGAGCTCTTCATTTATAGATGAGATTGAAGGATGAATGTCCAAAATTGAGCAATGTGGGACTAACATTCATCCAATGGCAAGATACCACTTGTCAACCTATGAGTGGATGGAGGATGTGCAAGTTTTGAGGATTGTGCTAATAAATGCCTATTTTTGAATTTTGAATTTTGTTGAAATGACTTGCAAGAGGGGAAAAGAATGCATTAAATGCCATTTGGCTCAAGGAAAAGGACATGTAAGAGAGAGTAAATGCCTTGTTGGAAGTACATGTCAACTTGGATTTTTTGAATTCAAACTTGGAGAATATTCCAAAAGATGCCTTGTTGAGGAAAATAGGGATTTAATAAATCAATTAAATCTATTTTCATGTGCAAGTGGTAAATGCTGGAGATGGGACATGGAAATAGATTAAATTAATCAAGGTTAATTAACTTAATGAAGGGGATTAAATGATGTGACTTATTTGACTTAAATTTGTGCATTTATTTAAATCAAATAGGAGAAGAATATGATAAGAGGATTAATTAAATAAAGATTTATGATTTATTTAATTAACAGGGATGATGTTAGATTAAACTAAATAAGGTTTTAATTTATTTAATTTAATAGATAGACTTTAGAGATTTAATCAAATAAAAATAATTATTTAATTAAATGGGGATAATTAGATCAGATTGATTGATTTAATTAACCAAAGAGAGAATTAATTAGATAAAATGATTTATTTAATTAAGGGAAGGAATATTGATGAATTTAATCAAATAAGGAATTTTTATTAAATGGTTAGACCGAAGGATGATTCAGGATGAAACGATGTTAGTAGTCGGGATCAAATGCATAATGTCAATTAGTACATTTTACGTGTCTATAGAAACAATCAAGGCTCAACTGAAAACTGCCAACTCACAAAGGTGGACTACTTTAGGTTCAGCCTTAATCATAACCACTTGTCAATTATTAGCTATAAACTTTAAAGAATGATGCATAATAGAAGTCACTAATCCCATAGCATGAATCCAAGGTCCATTCAGAAGAAGATTGTAAGGTAAGGGGCCAAGAATCACATACACCAAAGTGGGTAAGGTAATGGGTCCTAGCCACAAGGGCAAGATTATTGTGCCTAGGGATTGTTGACTAACATTATCAAATCCATGAATGTATAGAGAAGAAGTAGCTAAGGAAGAAGAATCAACATTAATCTTAGGAAATAGATCCATACTACAAACATTGAGAGTTGAATCAATGTCAACAAGGGTATGTCTAATACCAATGCTATTGACACTAAATATGATCATTAGAGGGTTTGCTTGCTTTTGTACATCTAGGGGTGGAAGTTCTTACGGATAGAACATAATATTCAGTGAGCCTACATGACTATGAGCCATCAAAACATTAACATCCATCGACCTAGTGAAAGCAGGCAAGAGGATCTTCTGCAAGGATTCCTCAAGCATACCTTGGTAAACCAGAATAGTTTGAAGCAAATATCAAAGTGAGATCTTAGTCAGAGTAACATGAAGTTTTTCAAAAAGATCATAGTCTCTAGGTGCTTTAGTGACAAGTCTAGGTGCTGAAGGAAGAATTTTTTGAGAAGGCGGTAAAGAAGTAGGAACTTGAGTAGGTTGAGGTGTAGGAATAGAAGGTTGTTGATCCAAGTTTTGTTGATTTCTTCTAGTATTGTATGTGTGTGCTACAACATTGTAAGAGGTAGATTCTATAGCTCGTACAAACCTTGTATACAAATTTGTTGAGTCATCATAATACAGGACCCCACAGATAGAATGAATCTTCTTATGATAAGGGATAGTTGGATTCAAGTAAACAACAGGTCTCTTGGGCCTCGGGGAAGCCGCATAGACTACAACAACGTTCACTAAATTTTCAACCAACAAAGAAGAAGTGAATGTTTGTGAAGAAGTTTGTTTGAAAGATTTGTAGATAGAGGAAGATGCTTCCAAGAAATTATCTAGAGCATCATCCAATATATCAAAGTCTTCCTTAGACAAAGCATTATCATAAACATTAAAAAATTGTAGAAAAAGATCTAACATGTTTCATGTTGGGTTCACCAAAATGTGAGAGACGGGATATTTGCTGCTCATGATTCTCTTTGTTCTCAAGAGAATACCAAGGAGCGAACTACCCTAAAATACCTCAAGATTTACTTAATCTAGTCGAATGAAGAAATTGCAAAGAATATCTTGCTAGTGATAATATTCAAATAGACTACTTCAGAATCTGAGAGAGTAGGGTATTGAGATCGTTTCCACAAAAAGAATAGCTCTTAGCCAAAGGACTACAATTCGAAACCAAGATGCCAACATGACGTGTTGGAGTCTGAGAGATGCGCTGGCGTCCAAGGTAGACAAAGAGTTAAAAAATTAGGAAAAAATACTTTACCCTTACTAACATACTTTGATTTGAGGTATGTTCAACAAAATAGATAAACAAAAAGCAGGAAATGCCATAAAATACAAAGGAAAGAAGGAGCAACTTACAAACGGTCAGACATTTGAAACCTTCCTCCAAAATTTGCTTCGACAAGCGACACACAAGAAAAATGACAAAAAATGTTTGAGTTGTTTCAGGGCTTGCCACAGTCAAACCCTTGCTTTGGTGTTCTCACCTCCATAGATAGCCAAATAGATGGAAAAAGTAGACAAAATGAACAAGAGGGCATGTGCAGGATCATGATGGGCCAAAAAGTGACGATATGATGGGTATGTGTAGGGTATGTGGTTGACAAATTTTTTTTACCCAAAATTGATGAAATGAAAATGGTTTTTAAAGGAGATTCTCAGCTTTCCACCAATATAAATTATGCTTTACTTTGAATTTAATAAATAATTATTATTCATTTTCTATTTGAATTACGACTAAAGTCTTGATTGATAGGCTTATTGAAAAACATTATAGCTTTCAAATGGTATCACATTTTTTGAATCCGAAACATGCATCACATTCTATGCTTCACATACTATAGGATTAAAAAAAATGAATTTCATGAAGTTTTGACCAAGTTAAGGTGGCCATACATACAAGTTTTTATATTTTTTAAAAGTTGTAATAAAAAATTCATAGTTAATTATTTTCTTGGAAAAAATTACAAAAAAATATGCGTCACATCGGGATATGAGTCCTCTACTTATATCTAAAATCTTATAAAAAAATATTATCATTTTATTGTGGTTAGGGTGGTCAGACAAACACCTACTTATTTTTTCCTTGAAATTTAAGTACTACTGCATTGAAATTTTAAATTTTCACCAAATAGATTTTTTTAAAAATAAACCTAGTAGTTTAGAAACTACATTCAATTTTCTATAGATTCTATTCTTACATATTTTTGAAATAATATAGATAAATTATTCAAATTTTTACGTCAAGTTGCCTAAATCTGATTTTTCTAAATTTTTCGCCACTTAAGGGCCTATTTTTTCCATGATGATCCTACACATACCCAAGAATGAAGTGGCAAAATCAATCCCCGCTCAAGGAGGAGAACTCGTACCACAAAATAGCAAAGTGATAAAAGTAATCTATTCACAAATAGATAAGGAAAAAGAGAGCGGTTACCAACAATCCTTGACCCCCTCTTGAACGCACATACACATTGTTGAATGCTTGTAAGAGAGCTTTGGCTGTTGGAGGGATGTTAGTCCAACATAGCTTTGTTGTAGAAGAAATATCAAAAAAGCAAGAGCTAGAGAATGAAGCAAGATCAAAATATTCAAGTCTCAAAATGAGAAGAAACCCCCAAAATGAGAGAAAAGGAAGAGTTTTGTTGCTACAAGAGATGGGATGAGTTTTTACACTCAGAGTTCTGACTGTAGGGACACATGTCACGATTCAAGATTCCAATATTCTACATTTCAAACTCGAAAAACCATGTGGACGCTGACACGCCGCATGAACATCTGCTTGTCGCATAGGCATGCAACACATCAATTTTTGGGAAATGAGGTGGCATACTATTTTTGCTTTGTCATTGGTCCTTGTGGAGTTGGAATCATGAAATTCTAACCCATGAGGTTCTTGTCACAAATGAAATTAGGCATAATAAATGCAAGGCCAAATGGGTACATGTGAAATTTCCCCTAGGGTTCAATTTTGTGACATTACAAGCTGCAATTAAGAAAAAATGAAAAAGGTTGGAGTTAGGATATTTTAGGGTCCCTTTTCAATTAATCCCTCCTAAACAAGTGGAATTAGTGTTGCAAGAATGGAGAAAGGAATGAAGGTGTTGTCATTGATGTCAATTAGTCAATTAGTTATCTACTAATTGTTGTTGTCATTAGTGTCATTGTTACAGGTTATTGGCTACATATGTTGAGGATATTGAGAAAATTGTATTAAAGAAAGTTTATAGGTGTTCAGTTGTTGATCTGGTATTTTCCCCTATGCTCGTGTGGTTCAAATATGTTGATCATGGTTGTTGAAGGTTTCTATATCTAGATTTTTAGTCATTGGTTCGTTGTGAAGTTCAAGTTATGTTCACCAATTGTGAACTATGTTTCTCTGTGTTTTGGTTGAGGTTCAGGAGAAAAGTTGTTGGTCCAAATTTCTCTTTGATGAAGTATTTTGACTTGTGATTCTAGAGTTAAGATGTTTTGATTGCAATGAAGATATTTTTGGTTTTTGGAAGTTTCAAACTTAATTGTTCTATGTGTTTTGCACTGGTGTGGCTGACCTTGTGTTAAGCACTATCTTCGAAGTTGATGAAGTATGTTAGATCTATTTTAGGTCCCAAGGAAGCATGTGTTTGGGTCGCCCTCATTCTAATTCCACCCTAGGATTTTTTGGCATTGACCTAATTTGAATTTGAATTTGGATGGCTGATTTTGGATCTTTTTCAAGGTTGGAGATAGTATAAATATATGATGAGGTAATAATGAAAATCATACAAAAGAAAAGAAAGAAGATAAGTGAAAGAGTAGAAACAATATTGATTCTATTCAGAAAGTGTGTGTGAGTTGTGTGTGGGAGATCAATGTGAAGCTTAATACTGAGTTTCCAGATGTAGTGAGCAGAAGGAAAACTCTATCATTCATGCAAGTTGATCAAGTGACTATGGTGGAATCCTTTGTTGCATTGGGATTGTTGTCTCTTTGGAACAAATCTTCTTTGTCTTCTTTGTATCTTTGTGGCAGTAAGCCCTCTGGGTTGTAGCCCTATTGGAAAGTGAGTCCTTATTTTAGGCAATGATCCTTTTGTAATCGGTTTTGGTATTCTCTATAGTATGAGTTAATCCTCATCGTTGTTTTTCCCTCATTAGGTGTTCCACGTAAATCTAGTGTTATTATGTTTATGTGTTGGATTTGAGTTTCTACATTTGTATTTGACGATTAATTAGTTAAGCAGTTTTATGTATTAGTTTGGATGATTGAATTAATGGTTAAATTCTGTGACAACTAATTCAACCCCCCCTCTCAGTTGTTCTATTCAAAAATTAGTATCAGAGCTTGGTTCCTTGGTGAAGAGCTTAACCACTTGAGGAAGGTTTGGGATGGCTAGCAAGATGGACTTTGATTATATGAGGTTTGATGGAACTAATTATGGAATCTGGAAAGTATTAATGGAAGAATATCTAGAGTATTGCAGATACATATGATGTGGAGAAAGCTTACAAGAATCCTTACACTCCTCCTGCTAATGGTTCGAGTACGCCGAAAGAGATTAGAGTGCATGAAGCAAAAAATAAGGTGAAGTTTATTTTGAAGAATAGTTTGGTACATTCCTAGTTGATTAAGGTTCAAAATTTGAAGATAGCTAAGGAAGTCTAGGATGCTTTAGAAAGAGTGCATGATGGTGATGGAGTTAAAGAGGCAAAATTGCAAAATTTGGAAACACAGTTTGATCTTATACACATGTTCAAAGATGAAAATGTTAAAGCTTATGTACAAAGATTGGATGAGGTAGTGGTTGGAATGCGATCACTTGGCGCTACTATGGATGAAACCAGGATTGTAAAGATGATTCTTAGAACTCTTCATGATGCTTGCACTGAGAAGGTGAGTGCTATTAAGGAAACTATAGATTATAAGACTTGTACTAAGGATCTACTATTGGGATTTTTGACATCTTATGAGATGAGGAAGTTGAGTCTAAGAAATGTAGGAAAAACAGAGATTGCCTTTAAAGCTAAAAAAGTTGAAGATATAGATGAAGAGAACTTTGATGAAATAGAAGCTAACTTTGTAAGAATAATGAGAAAAGGCTCCAATAGGTATGAAGGTAAGTTTCCCTTTAAATGCTTTAGTTGTGGGGAAATAGGTCATTATGTTGTAAAGTTTCCGGAAAGATCTAAAAGAAATAAACAAAGGTATGGGAAAGAAAATAAAGGAAAGAAGATTCACAGAGCTTACTATGTGAATGAGAATGCTAGTATTTCATATGAAGATCTAGATGACAATGAATGCTTGTTCTTGGCGATTAAGGATGAACTTACTTCTACTAATTTAGAAAAATAGGTAAAGGAAAGTCCTTCGGAGAAGAAGGAGAAAAATGAAGGTACGGTTATCTCTTCCCTATATGCTAAGCAATAATTTTTTTTTTGGGTAGTTGATAGTTATTTTTCACATCACATGACTGGTGATAAAATTAAGTTTTTCAAACTTGAAAAATATGATGGAGGCTTGGTTATGTTTGGAGATGATACTAGAGCTAAAATCTATGGGATAGGTTTGGTAAGTTTTGATGGCAAGCATCATACTGATGATGTTTAATATGTTGAGGGTTTAAGGCATAATTTATTAAGCATTGGTCAGATGTGTAGAAAAGGATATGATCTTGTGTTTAAGGATGAGAAGTGTGAGATTCAGAAAGGATCTGGAACATTGATTGCTACAGGAAAGAAATCTGAAGGGAATATCTATCAACTTAAGGGTGTTGATGGACAATGCTTTATGACTCAAATAAATGAAAATTGGTTATGGCATCAAAGAATGTGTCACATGAATTTTGATAACTTGGAAAGGATTAGTGTTGTTCAGGACATGAGAGATTTACCAAGAATTACTAAGCTTGTTAATGCTATCTACATAAATTGTCAATTTGGGAAGCAAGCAATGAATCATTATAGATCAAAGGAACAATATACTACTAGACTACTAGATTTAGTTCGTATCGATCTCTGTGGTCCTATGAGAGTGAGAAGTCTACTTGGTGAAAGGTACTTTATGCTTATAATTGATGATTATTCTAGATATGCATGGGTTACATTTCTTAGAGAGAAATCAAATGTATTAGATAGATTCAAGGAATTCAAGGCTATGGTTGAAAATGAAGTGAACTTGAAGATAAAATGTTTAAGATCTGGCACAGGTGGAGAATTCACCTCCCATGAGTTTAATATGTTTTGTGAAGTTCATGGAATAAAGAGATAATTATCTACTTTGAGAACTCCTCAGCAAAATGGGATTGTTGAAAGGAAAAAAATAATAGTTTAAGAGGCTACTAGATCAATGATCATTGATACCAGATTACTAGAAGTTTATTGGAAAGAAGCTATTCATGTTGGTGTTTATGTGTTCAGTTGATTTCAAGAAAGAGCAAATAGTACAAAGACTCCCTATGAGCTATGGCACGAAAGAATTCCTACAGTTAAATATTTCAAGGTTTTTGGAAGCAAATGTTATATCAGAAGAGATGAGGAAAATTTGGGGAAGTTTGATGCAAGAAGTGATGAAGGCATATTTCTTGGATACTCTACTAATAGAAAGGCATACATATGTTCAATAGAAGACTGTGAAAGATTGTAGAGAGCTCAAATGTGAAGGTTGATGAGACAATGAAGAATTCTATTGATATTGATGGATATATATCTAATGAACATGACTGTGCAAGAATAGAAGAAATTGTGGAAGAACAAGACAAAGATGAGAAAAAGAAGTAGGATGAACAAAATGAAAGAGAGGAAGATGCTTCGATGATATCCCCTAGGACAACTAGATATGTACAAAGGAATCATTTAGAAAATTAGATTATTGGATACAAGACAAGAGGTGTGTTAACTAGAAGCAAAGCTATTGTGGAAGTGAATTTATGTCTATTCTCTGAGATTGAGCCAAAGAAAGTAAGTGAAGCATGTAAAGATGAACATTGGAAGGAAGCAATGAAAGAAGAAATTTTGCAAATTGAGAAGAAGAATTAGACTTGGGAACTGGTACCAAGACCGACAAACATAAATATCATTGGATCAAAATGGGTATTCAAAAATAAGTTGAATGAGAATGGAGAAGTTGTCAGAAACAAAGCAAGGCTTGTGTGTAAAGGCTACTCACAAGTAGAAGGAATAGATTTTCAAGAAAATTTTTCCTTGGTAGCAAGAATGGAAGCTATAAGGATGTTCTTGGCATCAACTGTTCATAAATATTTTAAATTCTATTAGATGGATGTTAAGTCAGCAATTCTAAATGGAGAGTTGGAAGAAGAAGTTTATATGGAATAATCAGAAGGATTTCAGTTAACAGAACAACTGAATATGGTGTGCAGATTAATGAAAGCTTTATATGGATTGAAGCAAACTCCTAGAGCTTAGTGTGCAAGGCTAGATAGGTATTTGATTCAACAAGGATTTAACAAAGGTACAACCGATAAAAAATTGTAATTTAAGATTGAAAATGATAGAATCTTGATTGTAGTTGTATATGTTGATGATATTATCTTTGGAGAAAATGAAAAGATGTGCAAGATGTTTGTAGAAGAAATGCAGAAATAATTTGAAATGTCTATGTTTGGGCAGATGAATTTCTTTCTTGGGCTACAAATAAATCAAGCAGAGAAAGGAATCTTTATTTCACAATCTAAGTATGTAAGAGATATTTTGAAGAAGTTTGGAATGGATGGTTCCAAATTGGTATGTACTCCTATGGTGATTGGTTGCAAATTGGGTAAAGATGATGATTCACCTAAGGCTGACCAGAGCAAGTATAGATCTATGATTGGTGGATTACTGTATTTGATTGCTACTAGACCAAATATTATGCATGTTGTTTGTCTTGTGGCTAGATTTCAAGAAGATCGAAAGGAGACACATGTTGCTATAGTTAAAAGAATATTCAGATACTTGAATGGAACTTCAGATTATGGATTATGGTATCCTAAAGATACTAAATTTACACTTAGTGGTTATACAGATGCAAATTGGGCTAGATGTGTAGATGACAAAAAGAGTACAAGTGGTGGTGCATTCTTTCTTGGATAAAAATTGGTAGCATGGTTGAGTAAGAAGCAAGATTCAGTTTCTTCGTCTACTGTTGAAGCTGATTATATTATTGTTGCATCTTGTTGTACACAATTTTTATGGATGAAACAAACATTAAAAGATATCATAGTGTTATATGATGATCCCATTTCTATCTTCTATGACAATACAAGTGCAATAAATATCTCGAAGACTCCTATGATGCACTCAAGGATGAATCACATATCTATCAGATATCATTTCTTGAGACATAAGGTCTTGGAAAATAAATTCAAGCTTGAGTATGTTCCAACAAAGGATCAGATTGTTGATATATTTACAAAGGATCTTCCTAAAGATACTTTTGAGTATCTTTGGGAGAAGTTAGGGGTTATTTCCCCTCATTTCATAAACTAAGATGCATTCAAAGATGCATCAGTCTTGTGGATTCATGGTTCTATCCTTTTGGATCGATGTTTTGGTGGCTACCTCTTAGGGGGAGCAAGTAGTTTCAGGTGTTGTCATTGTGAGTATTATGTTTTCATGTCAAAGGAAGATTCAATGAACATATCTTTTTCCTTTTCCATTGATGTCAAAGTGGGAGAGAAATCATGTGAAAATGAGAGAAAGCTAATGAGAGAAAGAAGGTAACATGAGGAAGATGATCTTCGGAGGGGGAGAATCAAAAGAAAAATCTTGAGAAGTATATTCATTGTGTCTTTGATGGTTTTTCACATCATGTCTTTCCATCAATGACAAAGAGGTAGATTGTTGAAAGAATGGAGAAATTAATGAAGGTGTTGTCATTGATGTCAATTAGGCAAATTAGTTATCTTCCAATTGTTTTTGTCATTAGTGTCATTGTTATAGGTTATTGGCTACATATGTTGAAGATATTGAGAAAATTGTATTAAAGAAAGTTTGCAGGTGTTCAGTTGTTGATTCGGTATTTTCCCCTCTGCTCGTGTGGTTCAAATATGTTGATCATGGTTGTTAATGGTTGCTATATCCATATTTTTGGTCATTGGTTCATTGTGAAGTTTGAGTTGTGTTCACCAGTTGTGAACTATGTTTCTCTATATTCTGGTTGAGGTCCAGGAGAAAAATAAATATTTGAGATTTTGTTCATTGTGTTGGTGAGTGAATGGTAAGAGTTATCTTCTTGCTTTCGCTAGGGCTTGTTCAACAAAATCCAGGTCTTGTAAATCTACCAAGTTTACTAACAATATTTTAGTTAATGAAGAATTTGGAGCTTCGAGGGTTTGATAGGGCTTTCAGAAGTTCTTCAGCTAATTTGAGAGGGTCTTGGTGCAGTTTTCAGATCTGGTTTCCTTGCCCAATGATTTTTTTAGTGTTTTTTACAAGTGCATGCATCAGATTTGGCATTTTTTTTGAGGATCTGGGTAACTCCATTTTTTGGGTGCATTTTGGGCCCAAACGGACCTCACGGTTGGATTCAGAGCGGCCAAAAACCTATATTTTCATATAAGGCAAGCCCAGTTTGACTACTGTTGATTCGGGAGGCAAAATTTTTTTACCCAAGGGCCGTACGGCCCCCAGGCACGCAGTTCGAGGTGAAAATTTGTGAAAAATTAAAAAAAAAATAATAAAAAAAATCAAACTTTTATTATTTTTTGGGCACTTACAGTTTAAAAAGTGGCCGCCACCCACCCGCCACCCGGCGGCCACCCTTCCTCCGCCCGTAAGCCGCTGGGTTACCACCGCCATCGGCGGTCTTTGTTTCCGCGCCGGCGCTAAGCCTTCAGCCCCCGCGGGCTTTGTAGGCCCTAGCCCTGGCCATATTGGTGACCAGAGGCTCCGACCAGCACCCCACCGTAGCCCCTGAGGGCTTACCCTGCAAGTGGCAGGGTCACATGCAGATCCAGGGGCCGCGCACCCAGCACCTAGCCGCCAGCCCCCTGGGCGTCCATGTGACCAGGGGCCGAAGATCTTAGCCCTTGTGGGCTGTGCAATTTTTTTTAAAAACCTTTTTGAGCAACTTGCACGAAATCGGGCATAACTTGGGCATTTTAGCTCGGATTTTCGAATGGAAATAGGCGTTGGAAAGCTGATTCCAGCGCCAATTTGATGGTGTAGGTATGATTTTCAGTTTTTTCCGTTTTGATACTTTTTTTCTCAGTCAAAGTCAGAACAAACTTTTTGCACTCCTGGAGCCATATCTTTTGCATACCGACTCCGTTTTTTGCAAACAAATAGGCGTTGGAAAGGGGTTTCTGTGTTCTTTCCAGATCTGTCATTTATTTTTCTAGAATCTACCCTAGGTATTTTTTATTCAGTATTTTGTGTTTTCACACATATGTCAATTACTTGGACGTTTCAGCACTTGGAAATGATTTGTTTGCATGGGATGGCTTTAGTTGATCTGGTTTATCAGTATTGAGGTCAGTTAGTCTCAGATTTTTAATTTGAAGAGCTATCATGGGTTTTTCTACTCACCCTTCAGTTGTATTTCTGGAACGAGGTAATTATGAGTCATGGGCAAAGGGTATACTTACACATTGTAGGTGGCTAAATTTTTTGCCTTATTTGTATGATCTCATACCTGAACCAACAACTTCAGAGGGAAAACTAGCTTAGGATATCATTAGAAATCACATAGTAGGAGTTATTTTGTCTAGTGTTGATTTTGACACTGTGTGGGCTATATCGGGCATTGATTGTCCTCACTCACTTTGGACACATCTTTGGGAGATCTATGGAGACCCCAGTCTTTCTCCATTCCCAGAGGATCCTGCTTCAGATTGTCTTGTACCCATTGGTTGGAGAGAGAACACACCTTTTGATCATGATACTTTAAAGGAACTTCAGTATTTAGACACCCTTCTATATTCCGATGAATCAAAGGAATGTCTCACAATTCCTACTCTTCAGACTGAGATTATACTTGTATCAGCATCTTCTCTTGTTGTTCTTGATTAGTTTGATATTGCCTCTTCTTTGGCTCCTATTGATTCAGCTAAGCAGGACATCATACATCTTTCAGACATGGCTACTTGGGATTCTTATCTTGCAGGCATTTCGTCTTTGTTTGTAGAGTCCTATATTGCAGATCTGGAGGATTACTTTGAGGATTTTCAGCTCCTCTTTGTTGACAGCCATATTCCAGCTATTAGCCCACCATCATCCGTGCATTCAGAGGTTGTAGTTTTTGAGTCTTCAG
>VDFB02369320.1:0-128956 GCA_007258455.2 Sequoia sempervirens
ATATAACTGCATAAATTGTTATGCATAGGACCCACAACAAACAACAAAATGATACAGACTTGGTGCTATAAAATTACATGAAACCAGTCTGAAATACATTACAATGCTGCAATAGAAGCCATAACCATTTGACAATATAGTATTCGCTCCCATGACAACAAGGATGTCATGAACTTGTGAACTTGTGTGATCAGGCAAAGGGTTTTTGTCCTCTGCTTTGTGAAACCAAAATGGTTTCCATCCTTTGGATTCTGCAAAATTTAAGGGTTGTCATCCTCATATCTGATTCTTTGAACATTGGTTCTTAGAACAATGTTGTCTAGGGTTTCGGTTAGAGAATAAAGCATTATCCTTTTGAACAATGAACAACCTAAAATATATCTTGTTTGGCATATTTGAATGGCTCGAAGAACAAATCCGTGGTTGTTGGTCCTTAATGTCATTAGCATTAATGGTGTCCTTTGATTTGTGCGTGCAAGGTACAAAAGAGCCTGCAAAAACCTTTGAAACAATGACCAACTTCAACCACCACATTAATGAGATATGATTGTTATCATGCTTCAAATTGCAAGTACACATAGATCTACACCCTACATAGATCTACACCCTTCATTTTAAATAATGTTTTTTGGTGGGAGAATCCCTTCTAAAGAAGTCGTGGCATTCCATCTGGCCATTAATGGCACTCTTAGCTGTGCAAGGGGTAGGTAAAAATGATAAAGAAAAAAGGCGGGAATGCTAGAGTTTGGGGATTAAAGATATTTCCTGACTCTTACTGCTAGTCAGGGATCAAGGTTGGACAAGAGGCATGCCGGGATGGTAAAGTCTGACATTTCAATAGGAATAAGGAAACAACGGGGTTTGGCAAGAAGGCATACCAAAACAATTAGCTTCGACACTTTGATAGTTTGCGTACACTTAGGGAATTTAACATACCTCCATACTTAGAACTTTTTGGGACCTTAGGTAGGTATATGGAGAACGAAAGGGGAGTGCACATACATAAACTTTGACCAAGGAAGACACTGGAAATAAGAATTTTTCCTTTGGCCCACACACAAAATATTGAAAATGGGACATTACAAACATCCATATGCAAGACATAGAAAAGAAGTGATTTTCAAACATTATTTGTGCTTGGGAAAACAACAAAGTTTTTTAAAGCTAAAACTTGACACAATGTGAAAATTTTGTATGAGTACAACACTAAGTAGTAGCTTTGTATATGACTTAACAATTTATTTCTTGGAATTGTGTGTCTGTTCCTTGTTCAAGTTGTTAGTCCTTCAAAATCTTGTTTGAAATGAATTATTGGTCTTTGTTTTTGCCAATAGGTGGTTGTGCTCGTTTGTGCTTAGATAGTTTCCTTTCATTCATAGTCAAAAATCCTTTTTGCAATGTAGGATGGTTAATAGTATGGTGAATGTATTGGAGGAAAAAACATAGTCAAATAGTTATTTCCTCTATGCAAACCCCCCTCAGAAAATCTTGTATAGTGTGCATATTTTTGTGTCTTGTCTATACTTAAAATGTTTAGTCTAGGCTCAGCTTAACTTAGGTCTAGGTTTAGTTTAGGTCTTAGGGAGCTCTTCCTCCTAATGTGAAGAATGGTTATACCATACACACTATTCTGTTATGTGTTGTGTTTGCAAAAGAGAAATTAAAATGCTAACACTTTGCAAGGTATAAAAAATGATTAGTTTGTGAAGTATTTTTATAGTTTTTGAAAATTTCTTATTTTGGAAGTTTTTGTTACTTTAATGTTTTTTCAACTTGTTTAACTTATAACTACACTTTTTCATAAGTAAATTTTATTATAGTATTAAAATGAACTATATCCTCTGAAATTTTGCATTCATACTCGTCATGAATTTATAGGTTATCGTGTCAAAATATTTGTTTCACTTATGCTTCTATATCATGTCTTACAGTGCTCCACTGGCTTCAACACCAATTTGGGCTAGAGAATTTAGCTCTTCAGAAGAGCTTGTTACAGAATTTTGCAGGGAGTGTCGAATTGTTCGCAAAGGTAATTGATGGTATCAAGCTTGTAACCTATAGATTGCAAGTTTTTTAATTTATGGTAACCACTAACCACTAGTTGTCATATATTTGATGTTGTTATGTTCAAGGTTCAGATTTCTTGAATGCAATCTGTTCATTTAATTGTTGATATGCTAAAAGCAACTTTGCATCTTGTTTTGATGAGTTTGTTTTTTAGGTCTTGCTGGTGATTTGAAAAAGGCAATGAAGGATGGAAAACCTATAATAATTGAGGTAAGGAAGCACTCTCAAACTGGTTGATCCAAGGACTTGAAATAAATGTTACTGAAGAAGAATTTAGATGTTGGTTTATTCAAGGTTATTTAGCAGCATCTGTTATCAATAATGATATTCAACATTTCATCAGGAGTCCTAGAGTGCTGGTTGCATTAAATACCAACATATATGTCAGTTAGGGAGTCAGGTGTTTTGTAATCCAACTTTATCTTAGGCATCTGCAGTTGGACTTTTTAACATGTAAATAAGTGATTCTGTGAATAATAGTTGTTTATTTATTCGCTTCTCATATTTATCATATACAACTAATGCTCTAAAGCCAACATGTGAGAAAAATGGGCAGATATTATGGAAGCTAAATAAAGATTTTCACACACAAAATAATATTATTCTTCTATTCCATACCATTTTGTCAATTATATGAATTACATATATATATGAAATTCTATCTAACTCCTATAACAACTCCACCAAACTCACACTAAATCTAGGTGGGTTGTTTAACCGCTTTTATTCTCTCCCTCCTATTTTCACTCCTAAATCTCTACATGAGTTGTGTTAACACCTCACTTACATTTTTATGCTCACACACTCTAATATATTATTAATTTATTCTAAATACAGTTCCAACCAATTCTTCTCATACCTAGAATAGCTATGTGAGTTGTTAGTATAACTCTTTTTTATTTTAGCATAACAATTATTATTATTCTAACCTATGTGAACACTAACATAATTTCCTAACTCCCCTGTTAGTGTGAACATGGGAAAAAAGTACATCACATGAACTGAAAACAGAGTCGTATGCCTATGCATACTTTTAGGTCTGCATATTGCTATCTGGATTTTGCTGCACATGATCACCTACATATGAGAACTTATCTCGCTTTCACCTCCAATGAACTCATCATCGGCCAACCACACTTCCAAGAAGTTTGACAGTCAGAGGATTTCTGTAGTCAGCAGCTCTCCTATACAATTGTTTACATATTGATGATGTCTACATTCTCCTCTTTTCAAACTTAACACTTTCAACTGCAGTAAGCCCAACTCTTGTGGCTCATGATCGTGCTTCAAATGAAAGGCATCTCTCATCATCCTTTCATGGTTTTTACACAGGTTTACCACAAACCTGGACATGAACAAGAACACACTCATCTGTTCACCTCACATGGTTTTCTAGATTACCACTAACCATTTCAAGATCCATGAATTGCATTACACTAGTACTTTTGTTCAATACAATATTTTACACCAGGAGGTTACATAAGGAAATAATACACATGTGAATATTAATAGCATTGTTGTTGATCGTGTCACTCGATCTCCAACAACATAGGAAATTTCCATTGACAATGGAGATGGAATATTGATGTTATATTCCTTCCCATGATGTGAAATTTCCAATTATTAAAAACATAGAAAATAGAAGCACACATCACAAACAAAATGCCACCAAAGCTGATAAGCGGCCCTGTCGTTGGTGACTGACGAGAGGATGCTGAGTGTCCTCCTTCCTCCATTGCCTCCTGTCTCTAAGTATGATATGTTACACTTTATTCACCTGATCTTTTGAGAGCCCAAATAGATTTAACATAGATGGCACCGAAAGCACAAACAAGACTTTCAAACATATTTGTAAAACCCATGATATAATAGGATGTCGGATTCAACTGTAAATGCATCCTTTACAATAAATTTTTTAAAACAATTATCTAAAAATAAAAGATTTTAATTTTGAACTTCAAATCTCCTCAAAGAATTCCTTATTCCTCCAATTACAAAATTTTAAGAAAACACTTATTTCTCCACAACTATAATCACCTTAAACAAATTCATTTGGATACTTAACACAAAAATAAATGTAATATTCACTCTTATTTCACCATAATTCCCGTATTTCCCCTTATTCATCAATTCTAAAATGAATTTTTTTTACTCATGGCAAAGTAATAATCTTTCAATGGCAAAGAAAACACATAAAACTTATAGAGTTTTCAAATAGATTATCCACTGAGAAGCAAACATATGAAACTTTGGCCAATCAATCTTGAACCAGCAAATCATTGAATCAAAAAATGCTTTTATCAAACAAGCAGCAAATCACGCCCATCATTTTGTTGCTCTTCATCTACAACAAACTGCTCACTGAATTGTAAATATCTCATCAAAACATTTCTGGGTTTTGTTCTAGTATTCATCAGCTTTCTAGAACATTTTGAATTTTGAATTTCCATTTAGTATTGAGGGAGATATTGTGATTTTACTGAACCAATAGTGAAAGAAATTTTTGGACGCCCAGCTTTGACACCATGTGAGAAAAATGGGTAGAGATTATTGAAGCTAAATAAAGATTTTCACACACAAAATAATATTATTCTTCTATTCCATACCATTTTGTCAATGATATGAATTACATATATATATATATGAAATTCTTTCTAACTCCTATAACAACTCCACCAAACTCTCACACTAAATCTAGGTGGGTTCTTTAACCACCTTTATTCTCTCCCTCCTATTGTCACTTCTAAATCTCTACATGAGTTGTGTTAAAAACTCACTCACATTTTTATGCTCACACATTGTAATATAATATTAATTTATTCTAAATACAATCCCAACCAATTCTTCTCATACCTAGAATAGCTATGTGAGTTGTTAGTATAATTCACTATTATTTTAACATAACAATTATTATTATTCTAACCTATGTGAACACCTAACATAATTTCTTAACACAACACTGGTATCAGATCTACCTTGATAGAGGCTTGCTGATTAAATTTCAAAGGTATTACATGTTCACTTAGGTCAAAGTTGATAAAAGTAACATTAATATTAGGAAAAAGATGATTTTTTTTGCAAAAAATTGCGGAATAGAAGAAGAATGTTAAAAATACTGAAGTTTGAACTTCTACGCAAGATTGATGGCTGTATAAAGAGAGCTTTAAAAAAAAACAAAACTATTTTACCACTATGATGTTCTCATGAAAGTAGACTGGATTTCAAAGCTTTCACTTTAAAAGAATGGATCAAACGATTTGATTAAATGATAACCATGACTATGAAAGAGAAACAATTGAGCTCATATTTATAGCATGGTAGCATTGCACTCCAAAAACTCACGATTAAACCCAAGTAATCACCACCTGCCTCATTTGGCATGTTGTTATCCATATTTTTCCTGAGTTTTTCTAAAAATAGTTTTGCTTTTTGTTTCAAACATATACCTTTTCATATTTTTTGCTCATTTTACACATGAGAAGAAATATAAAAGTGCGAGAAGATTGAAATTTTTTCGTTTAGAGTTAAGGCTAGGGCATTCTAACTTTTCATGTTTAACTTTGAACAGATTAATTTTTGAGTTAAATTTTTTAACAATAATGAGGGTTTTTCTTTAAATAATTGTAACAACCAATCAACTTCTGACACAGATTAACCAAGAGTTTTCACCAAAAAGTTAAAACATAAACGAGATAAGTGAATATGGTATTATTATTATTTATTTATTTATTTTAATAACAAGTAATCATAAACCATCATGATACTGCATTTCATTTGCATAATCATATAAATCAAGTTGCATCTTTACTTTTTAATTGTTAACACCAATATCAAAAACAAGATACAAATCTTTTTAACATTTAATCGATTAAGCTAAATAAAGAGTTGTGAGAGAATAGGGTCAGAGAACCTCATATGATTCTTGCTGTCTTCCAAGACTTGACATGCCACTTGCAAGAGGGAGAGCATCACCCGGGTGCTTTTCCTCCAACCTTGGTCTTAAGCGGTGTTTGCGTACGGAATGTAATTCAAATCTCACGTACTACTGGCAAACTAGTCATGTGCAGAACATAGAATAAAACAGTAACCAAAAAGATATCATATTTGAATGCCAGAAACTTTATTCATTATCAAAAACATCATGTACAATCAAAGAGTATCACAATGCTTAACAATATAACCATCGGCACATAACTCCTTCCCCCTTCCCGACTATCCCAACAGGCTACGTATAACGTTCGGCGGTGGTTAGATAACCAACCGACACGACGCTTCATAACAACATTAACATTAACATTAACCCGAACATGATTTCCTGAAAGTACATGACATTATTATTCTTTACTAACCTATAGTTTTATTAGCAATTGGCCGACTACGACCAAGGCTGACTACGGCCGACAACAAAGTAAAATATACTGCTAACAAGCGGTCCCTTGCACGCCTTCCTAACTGGAAGTGGCCTTGCCCTACAATGAAGGGATTAGTTGGGAACCCTCTTAATTTTCCATTTGAGCCTTGGTGTTGTTCCCTACTTAACTAACACTTTCGTGCTACTATGGATACCCTCCAACAAAGCATGACAACTCTGGCTAGCTAAGCAACTGGGTTAGGGTGAACTGGCAAGTGCAAGCTGTGGCTCTTGCACTTACTATGGCCATAGTTTCTGTACAACTGTACAAATGCTTCTAGAGCGTAGTTGTGGTTCACCCACTCTGCTTGAATTGGAAAACGGTATTGGCCAAGGGCATATTGGAGCTACCTGCTTCGCCCAACACATAAACACAAAAGAAACAGGTCACTAGGATTGGACTCCCTCAAAAACTTTTTGGAATAAAACAAGGATACATTTTCAGACTAGGGCATACTTGCCCCTTTAAGAATACATTTTCAAACTAGGATATACTTCCCTTTAAAGATACATTTTCTTGATACTCGAAATATGAGGCATGAGCCTCGGATGCTGGCTTCAGCCACTGGTTCAAGTTTTTACTAAGTCGGTAAACAACCGGATTAAATTACTTTTTTGACCTTGAATACCCACATTACGTTCTCGTAACTTCTTGGAACTTGGCATCTGCTACTTTTTCAAGTCCTTGCTATTATCCATGAGAATGTTGATCTCCTACAATAGGGAGATAAAAAAACAATGGGAACTTTCCCGAGCTCCAAAAGGAAGAACAACTTCCAATATCTTAAGCATCCACAACAATCCTAAATCTAGGAGTAGTAAACAAGGAGACAAAATGAAATATGCTAACCAATTTTTTCGAAGAAGTAACACAAAATAACCAGCAATAGATGATTGGATTAGCGTTAGCCTCAAACTGAAAATCTGAACTTGAATGGAAGATACTAAACTTGAATTGAAGAAACTGAACTCTACTCAACGTCAAGAATGTGCACTCAAGATCCCACTGAGGGCGAGGTGCTAACATATGACGGAGTCTAAGAAATTGAAATTATAAACTGTTAGGCGGATAACCAGCCATGAGAAACAATTCCACACTACCACCAAACAGTGGGGGGAAAAGATTACAATAGAAAGCAATTCATCCGCTGCGGCGGGCATCCACAATGCTGTGGGGATTCACCACTATGAGTGGGTATAAGATATTACAATCAATTTAACCACACTGGCGGTAAACCATCCAGGGGACTTATGTGAGAAGATACAGAAAGAAATTGCAGCAAATTAAACTGGAACAGTACTACTGTTTACAGTTTGTACAATGAGAAATAAGCTGCAAATTACATAGGAAATACAGTAATCTTCATACACAAGATTAATAGATGTTTTTCAATGATTGTTTAACTCTCTAACAGCTGCTAATGAATCAAAAATCAGAACTTCTACAATCTGATACAAAAACAGTAAACTGGAAATATCAATCTGCAACTATGAGAATCAATGAAATGATCATAACTCACTCAATTCTTCTCCGAATGACGTGAAATAAGTTGCAAATGCTCCTTATAAATCTGGCAC
The DNA here is from genome assembly GCA_007258455.2 of Sequoia sempervirens. Classification (NCBI taxonomy): domain Eukaryota; kingdom Viridiplantae; phylum Streptophyta; class Pinopsida; order Cupressales; family Cupressaceae; genus Sequoia; species Sequoia sempervirens. The sequence goes on from VDFB02369320.1 coordinate 8,057, forward strand.
CCAAGATAGAATCCAAAAACAGCCACCAAAGTCTCCAATTTATTTGGCACGAATTCCAATGCATCATCAAATGGTACGGCCCCTTGAGAAAATCGATTTTTCAAGATAAAATCAACAACTTCAAATTAAATTCTGATTTTTTGAGGAAGATGGCGCCTCAAGTCAACAATTGGATTGCTCAAGTACCCAGAACGAAATAAAAATCACTCCAAAAGATATGAACAGAAAACAGCTTCAGCTGTAGCAAAACCAGGAAATTCAAAACTGTAGAATACTCCAAAATTCTTCAATCTTTGTTGCTCAATCTGCTAGTCTGATGTGAGAAGCAGCAATGTTCCAACTAGGTGTTGTATTTCAAACACGAAATTGGGAAGGGGCTAGGAGGTAGCAGCCTCGAAGCAATAGCAAAATGTTCATAGTCATTTTGACAGCATAACAGTAAGGTAAACGATGGATGAAATGCTGGAGCAAAAGCCTTCAATAAATAAGAGCTCACAAACTCTTCAAATGCCTGAGAAGCAGACCAAGAGACACAGGAGACCCTTCAATTTCCAAAAACCATTCAACTTCACAAGGTGGCGTCCCAAAAAGCCTCAAAGAAATTCACTTTATTCAAAAATATAAAAGTGGCGTCCACTTTTCAAGATGATGAAATATTTGAATAAAGAATAATTAAACTTATGATGAAGGCGTACCCTTCATGGCCCCACTTTAAAACAACTTAAGTTATCTCCTTAGGCCAAGGTGGGGGTCAACAGTGAATTAGAACAAAATGCCATTAATTAAATATTTTTGCCAACTGAAGACCAAACCAAAATATAACAATTGCTCCAACTGCTAAGGATTAAGAATGGACAACTGCAACTGCCACAACTAGCATTTACTAAAAATAGTAAATAATATAAAATGCCACAAAACTCCAAGCCAAGAACCCTAATTTTCACCTCATTCCAGTCTACGGGTTCCGGAATAGACTGATGAACTGCAATGCTGATCACTGATGAGAAGGGGACATTACACAAAAACATGGGAGATAGAGACTTCATTGATTGTATGGATGAATTCATGGCCGAACAAAGAGCTACTCAATAGAGGATGGCTCAATTATTGGACACATTGTCTCAAATCATGATAAATACAAATGCCAACAACAACCAAGTTGGCAATAGTGGAGGCCATGAAGACAATTCAAGCAACAATAGAACTCCAAATCATCGTGCCCCTACAACCAGTTCTAGACCCATGATACCTACTTTTCCACCTAGAGTAGAACAACAAGGAGGTAATGAACCTACATTGGTAGAGTTACAAGACCAATTTTGCCAAGATTGGATAGATGGAGGATTGCAAACACATATGTCTCTAAAAGACTACATGGACGTAAGAATGAAGCATTTACCTAACAAGGGTAATAGAGACTATAATAATGATCTAAGGAGGAAAATTGGTAAGCTTAGCTTGCCATACTTTGATGGTTTGGGAAAGTCCACAGTACGAGCGTGGGTTCAAAAGGTTGATACATACTTCCAACTCAACCCCATGCCAGATAGCGAAGCAATCAAATATGCCGCCTTACATCCAGACGGGGTGGCTCATGAATGGTAGTATCATGGCATGATCACCTTGGGCCATGAACAAATCACTTTGTATGTGGAATTCATGGAGAATTTAGTAAAGAGATTTGACAACAAGGATCCAGAGGTCCACTTTAAGGAATTGGCACAATTGAAGCAATATGGAACGATTGATGAATATATTGTGTAATTTCAAAAGCTTTTAGTGTTTGTCACCGACATCTCAAAAAGAAGGTTGGTTGTGCTCTTAATGGATGGCCTAATGGACCCTTTAAGGGTTGGGTCAAAGCCCTCAACCCTAGTACACTTCAAGAATCAATTAAGAAGGCTAGGGATATGGACTCTAGGCAACAAAGAACAAGATGCCATCTAAAGGGTCATCATTCCAAATAGACCAAATAAAACAACCTTTCTCAAGGGAATGGCCAAAAAAGAAAATGGATGAAGAAACCAGGAAAGAGTTGAGGAGGAAGAAACTTTGTTTCACTTGCGAAGAACCTTGGGGACTAGGGCATTGATGCCTTGGTAAAGGGAAGATTCATTATATCAAAGTTGTGCCCGATGGTGATGAAGAAGAGAAATCGGATCTAAGCAGCGAGCAAGATGAAATTGAGGAAGAACCTCCAAAGGTAAAAGAGTCTCCACCTAAGGGAAGTAAGAACATTATAATCGCCACTATGACTAGATCTCCAAGGTTCAACTCATTTAAAATTCATGGTGTATTGCAAGGACAAAAGATAATAGTATTAATTGATAGCGGAGCCACTCATAACTTTATTGATTCAGCTTTGGTTGCCAAGAAAGGACTTCAAATAGTTGAACATGAAGGGTTTAGTGTGATAGTGGCGGATGGCTACCAAATATCTTGTTCAACAAAGGTAGCAAAATTAAAAATTACAATTGGTGACTACACCATCACCGACAATTTTTATGTTGTGGAGTTGGGTGATATCAACGCTATACTTGGTATCCAATGGATGATGCCCATTGGTAAGTACTCACAAAACTTTCAAATAATGGAGTTTAAGTTCAAGGTGGATGGTAAGAAAGTGATATTTAAGGGATTATCCGATGGAGCGCCTTGTGTGGTCTCAGCCAAAAGGATGGAGAGCATATTCAGGGAGAAGAAGTTAAGGAATAGGTCCATCAAAGAATATCTCATCAAATGGAAGGGTTTACTAATAGAAGATGCTACATGGGAGAATGAGCAAGTTCTCCAACAGCCTAATCTATGAATGCTTGTGGGCAAGCATTTTTAAGGAGGGGAGACTGTCCTGTCCCCTTCCCAACTGCACAAGAAGATGGCGCCATTTAAAGGAATAATAAAATTAAGTGTGAAGTGATCACTACTCCAAGAGGCTGGCGATTTCTCTTAAGGAATAATGTTAAATAAATTTAATTATTCCTAGCAGCGATTAGAAGAGCATTAATGAGTTATAGCAATTAACATAAAACAAAGAAACATGTCCCTTGTCAAGTGAATGAAATGAAAGGTTATGTCCTTTTGCCAAATCGTAGATATAAAAAGGGATATTTCAAAGGAAAGGATCATCGATTAAGTTTGCAGATATATACCTCTTAAGCAGCAGATCTAATGTGCTCCTAAGGAGCCCAGGATCATTTAGTCAAGGGATGCATGAGTAACTAGAAACACTTAGAAACAACGATCTCTCTCCAAGTCGCATGAATAGGAGATATCAATTAGAAACAGCGATATAATTCTAGCAGCAGATTACTTGCATGTTTTTACAGGTTCAAATCTGATACAGCAGACATTATGCTGGCATAATCCATGACATAGTACATCGCTTGGTTTTAGAGTATTCTATTGGAGACAACGGGTGTCTTCTCTTGTCAAATTGCCACTCTTGAACTAATTATTAGTTCAGAGTCCATTCTCAGAGTTTGCATCAGAATATTGACATTTTTGTTGCTATCATAATAACCATCCTTATATATATATATAAAGCAGATTAGCTTAGTCAATAGTAGAGTTGCTCCTTGGCAAACTTGATATCCTAATCTATAAAGATAAAAGCTAAATTCATAGTAATTCTATGAGGGACACTGCAGTGTACAAGAGCTTTGCTTATATAGACAAGGTGTGCTGAAGTACCAAATGCAAAACATTAAATGACTTGTGTCATTATTAAATGACCTAGGACACTAGTATTAAATAAAAACTAAAACTAGCACTTGCACCAAAAGGAGGTGCAAGGATTACGCCGATAGAAAAATATATGTAAATATATTAAGGAGGTATATTATTTATTTTCTATGCAATGTTGTAGTACAATTTTTAAAAATATAAAATATTGTCCCAAGCACACATAGAGTAGCACGATAATGAATGCCAGTCCTGCATCCAACCCACCTAAAAGCACATAATTGTACTTTTGCCACCAATCTTTTTTTGTATCTGTAAACAACAAAACTAAAGATGAATCCATGAGTATCCAGCTTGTGTAGTTAATTGTTGTTGTAGGGGGCATCATCGTTGTTCAACCGATTAGCATTGGCATATTAATCAATCTGATCCATTCTTTGTCTGGGTATGTCGTATGAGCCAGCCATACCAAAAGTGGAGCAATTGCCCCACCTAAGAAAAACCAATTAATGGACTCATATGTACCAAGTACGACAGTTAGGCAAGATTGGAGGGTCTAGGCAAGTGCAAGCGGTGCAAAAAGGTCCTCCAACTTTTCCCAATAGGAATAGTAAGATGGCTAAGTACTAAAATTGAGCAAAAATTTTCATCTAAAATTTGCCTAGTATGAAAGTTGATGTCAAAAAATGGACATTGGTGCACTCTTTACAATTTTCAAGGGATACACAAAGTTCTACCATGTCTGTTCATAATACTAAATTTTCCCAAGTATGGATTAGTTCTATAAAATACGGTGTTGGTAGATACAAGAAATTAGTTTATATAGTGGTTGAAAGAGGTGGTTAATGGTTAGAGGTAGTCATGGAAGTACTACTTCACTGGTTCATGTATAATATCATTAAAATGAATATAAAATGATCTCTCTCCCTCTCTCTCCATGCATTAGGGGCTGCACATGGGTTTGCTAGCTTCATTTTTTGCATGTTGCTATTTCACTATTAAGATCAGTAATTGTGTGTATTTTCCTTAGAACATCAATTCAACTACTTGACAGAATTAGATTCAATTACTGCAGTTGGAAGATCATTTTACATTATGGATGAATTTAGATGGTTTGGTCTTTCATTGAATTTAGCATGTTTGGCCAATTTAGAATCTGTAGATATGTTAGTTATATTCATACATAATTAACTTAGGTTGCACATGATTCACAATCTTCAGGGCTTATGTGCCTGGGTGTTTTGGAAAGTGTACTCTCTTTCATGATTTGGCAACTTGTTTTGATTAACCAATTAAACTTTTTCCAGGGTTTCATGGTTTTCACTATGCAATTGTCATTCACCCATTTTCAATGCAACCAATTCATCTGAGCACACCTTTTTACATTTTATGATCCTTATTGGTATTCTTGTCATGTTCCTTTGTCTAATTCAAGCTTATGCGTTAATTTTTCCATCCTTCCCCACCTTTTTCTATCCCTCCCACTTTCCTGCAAAAGTGAATAAGAACCCTTAAACAATAAATTTTATGAGGGAGATGCTATTCTCAAACTAGAGGGAAACTACCACATCCGTTTGGTTTCTTGTACCTAATGCTCCCCTTTGTCACTTTTTGTTGGGCATAAATTGAACCATCCTCAAGGGTTTCATTGAAAGTTTTTGTGCTAACAAAAATAAATTCTTTAATCTACATGGTCAGATTTGAAGGGTGGTTTTTATGTTCCATTGCCTTGCTGATACCCAACCTTTTGGGCCACTAATGATAGCATTACTGGTGAAGAATTCTTTAATCCAATGTCATTTTAGTTTAGATCCATTCCAAGATAACCACAATTTTGTCCAGTTGTTCTGTCACAATGTCCTCACCTTTCTATTACATTTTTCGAGTGAACTCCCCTAATTTTGGCCCAAATACCAAAGGTTGAGATCAACAAAAAATCATTGTCTTATATGGGTTTGGAGGTAGATTTACTATGGCACTGGAATGGCTCCAAGGATCTAATTGTTTACAAGGAAATAATATTTGAAAATATTTAAGGACTACCAACATACCATTTTCCTTTCCAAGGTTGTAGGTCCATAAGCATTTGAAGTATTTATTTGAAGGGTTCAGATAGGATTAAGAATTTTGCTGAAATCCAATTGGAGCTAGAGTCAAGAAGGAAGCTACTATCCTTTGTAGGATTGAATAGAAAAGCAAGCCTTTCTGATATGCCTGAGTTCAATGCAAATGTGGTACAATTTTACAGATTTTCATAGCAATTTAGTTGCATTCATTTTTTGTTTATCTTAGTTTCGTGAATTGACACAATGTATGGTTTATAATCAATTAATTGCTATCTTAGCAGCCTTTGCTCATCAGAGGCATCAAGTACCCCAACATTTCATAGGTTAATTAAACTTATCTTATGCTTCTTGTGGAGGGCTTATCCCTTGCTTTATAAAGTTTATTTGTTGGTTCCTTCTAAGTGCCTTTGTAACATACATAAATTCTAGACCCAATTATAATTGTTGTCTCTCTTTGCTTGATAACAAGACAGATATCCATTGCATTTAAGCAAGATATAAAACAATTCAGAACTTAACAGTTGTTCAATCTACAAAAACCTCTCACTAACTGAAATGCATTGTCATATAAGACTCATACCTTAGATAGCTGGCTATCAAGGATCCTTCTTCCACTTGAGATCCCCTTGGCATTGTTGACCTATTTAATAGGTACACTATGTGCTCTTTGCTAAATCAACTATTAGCATTGTGGCTATTAATCGAGGATTAACAAAGAAAATCAAATTACGCAAATCCCATTGAGGAAGAAATATCTTCTTGGCTTGTCAACAGGCATGGAATTTTGCATCTAATAGGCCTCTTCCTTCCTTTGCAAGTGCTTCAACTGATGTATTTAGTAGTTGTTCATGTGACTCAAGCTTATATTTGAATTCCACCTCTTTAATTTGGTCTAAGTTCACTTTTTGTATCAATGTTTCGAATCACATTTCATGATTCACCATTAAGATGAAGAAATTGATATGTTGCTAATTTTATGAGTGCTAATAACAACAAGAAGATCTAGCGTATATATGCAAATAAAAGATGTGTTGTAAAAATACCTAGTATCATTAGAATGCTGAAATTGGGTGGTTTGAAAGTTCCATGTACTAATTTTGAATTGTTCATTCATTATAATGCTATAAGTTCAGTAACAGACTAAAACCAAAATCCTTACACTTTGATTCCAATTTCATCAAGTGCAATTCAGATTCAAATTCTAGCCTAATCTAAATGGTAACTACCACCCCATTTTTGTTATCTCTATGCTTATGCTAAGGCCAATAGCACATAGTGTTTCAGTTCTAGTTAATTGTGGGATTGCACAAAATGTTTATCAAAAGATAAAAATAACAGAGCATTTTTTGAGCTACTTCATGCCTTTTCACAAAAGCATATCACTTGGTTTCACCCAGTGACCACTGCACTATATGGGGCTTCATTCGTTAAGAAGGTGCAATGGTTACACCGATTATATTTTTATAATTTATGTTTGAAAGGAGGTCTATAATTGAATGTATAAGTAGTAATTAATAGTTGTATACATTTGTTGGGAATAGAATAGGTTCATATATTCTTGCAAGTTGAAATGTGCAGCTACAGGGAAAAGAAGAACCTTGACCCAAGAATGAGAAGCAATTAAAAGGCCCCAACCAACTTTGTGATATAGAATAATCAGTAACAGTTGGGATCAACTATGGTTGGGCCCATTGCAGGACCACCCATCCAACAACTACCATGATCAATGGAGCTTCAAACCATCCATCTAGTTGGTCCGAACATGCCTTCATGTAGTTGTTCTGCACTACTATGAATAGGGCAGCGCTCTCTGCACTCACCACTTCTTGTTGTATCCTTGGCAGTTGGCACTCATATGCCCTCCAACTTCACCCTCATGAACTTCTTTAAGGACTGATTTAACGTCTTTATCTAGTACACATCTCCATAAAGTTTGATCTTTTATCTAAATAGTTTAGCAATTTACGGATTAGCTGCAACATTTTGAATTTTAAAATTGATTTTTTCTTTAAGCTAATGGTACATCTGTTGCAAATGTTCATATCAGATAACCCCTTGTGGTCCTGTTTTATAAAGACAGAGTATAGATGCGTGTTGCTTGATAAGCACGTTGTATGAGAGGGTCTGATGTAATCAATTACAATCTGAATGTTTTTCCAGTAACCAAAATTGTTGATCACAAGATTTCTGTAAATTGTGTCTAAAATGTTATCAATTTGCTAATATTCCTTAATTCTTTATGGATTGTCATAATTTCTTTCATTCTTTATTCCATTTCTTTGAAATATGCTTGAATTTTTCTTTCCCATTCATTCAATGGTCTAAGTAGGCACCAATCTTAGGCAAGTATGTAATTCTCTTCAATTGTTGTTGCTTGAGTTCAGGAAGCTCTGAACATTCTGTTCTAGGCTGAATGTTTATTACACTTGTTGAATATAATGATTCTAGGATATAATGGTTTACAGTAATTGAAATATTATTAAAACAAGCTTACCTTTGCTTGAAATGAGTTGCCCCCCAACAAGACTTGTAAAGCAAAAAGCAAAGATAGGAAAAGCCCCCAATTGATTTTCCAAAAACTAAAAATTTCATTGAAGCCACTTACCCATTCATACTTGTTTTCTGGTGGTCTTTCCAGTCAAGGATATCAATGGGGTTCAATAGGAGTTGAATATTCAGGGTATTATATTTAAGTTTTATGACTACCAACAAATAATACACTTATACATCAAGAATGAATGAGTGAGAAAAAGAAGCACCACTGCAACCAACCCACCATTAAGAGGTTCTGTTAAGCAGGGAGAGTTTTAGTAGAACATGGAGAGTACTTTACAACTAAAGCAATAACAGCACCCTAACAGACTAGATTTAGTAGCTGAACTTAGCAAGGTTTCTGTACATGTAACTAGAGATTTATTAGTTGAACTTGGTACAAGGTGTAGACATATAATGAGGAAAGAAAACAATAAACAACAAAAAGTCAGCAAATTTCATGCAAGGCTTCTATTGGATGTGCATTCTGATTTCTCAGCCTGAGTTTGAGGGCCAGTGTATTACAAGTTCAGACTATATTATGCTGATTCATGCCACTTCCTTCACAATTCCTGTCCTCCAATTGTTAAGTACCCACACTGGCATTAAAATTCTTGGCAGAGTGAGACTTTTTGGTGGCAAAGTTTTGCTGAAGAGGTTGAGAATGAAGAACCTTGTAATGTCTCAATCTAGTATTTATGGAAATATATGATTTTTTTTTTGTATTTTCCTGATATTTTTGAAACAAAATAAAATAGAACAGCCACTGGAAAATGGAAATAAGCAACTCTAAACCCTCAACAACCTTTCAAACAACATTTCTGAATAGACCTGAATTGTATTGCATCAAAGTAAGAGTTGATTTGCTAAATCTAGATCCTACAACATGTGTATGTAATCTGCACTTACATGAATCAGCATATGTGACAGTTGAAAACAATCTGTATGCTGCAATGGCAGCCTTCACCAGTGCTGTGCTGAAAAGTATTCTTCAGTGATAATGTAGTGGCTTGTGACAGGTCTGCAATCAGCATGCAATGTCCCATGAAACTTGATTGTGATTTAAACCCAACAATGTGAAGGAGCCATTAACATCTCTGATGCCACAATATTTGATTGGGATTTATCAGCACATAACAAATTGTGTTTGCTAATTTAAGTTTAGTTTAAGTTTTCCGCTTGATATTTATTCTGTAAAATAAGGATAGGCCTAACAGAAACAATCATGTCTAGAATTTCTTGTAAAAAGATGTTCAATCATTCCACATTGATGCAAAAGCAGAGATGCTAGCTATATTTGTTTGTGGGAAGATGGTCTCTCAAATGTAGCACTCCTACTTTTGTTGAAGGAACAAAGACATGTGGCTTCAAAAAATAATGTAATCATATCAAAAGCATATTGATACCTAATTGAACTACTGAGTCCTGACTCCTAACCATATAACCAATCGTATGAGAGGATGTACCCATATGGAAAACCAAGCTATTTATCACTTATTCAACACAATCTTTTAGAAATTTTAATTGTTTTGTGTCACACCAATCCCTTACCTTGTGACGTTTGGTCTTGAAAGTACAAGGGCCAGTATAATGGCGCAAGACTGAAGAAATATGAAATATTTGTGAAGAAGAATTACAATGAATATATTACAATCTACTATTCCTTCTATGTGAAAATAGCTCTGGCAACCATTGCATTTACAGCATCAACAGTAGCCAGTATCCATTCAATGCTAAATAATTCTATCAAGAAAATTGTCACAAAAATAACCTCAAAGACCAGAAAAACAAGATAAACAAAAATTTTAAAGCACCAAATAAACGTCAAATTCATTTCATATTTCAAAAATCTCTGTGCGAAGAAACAAATAGGGATATAACAGTAGGTATTACAATACTATCATATATGAAAACAACCATTAATAAAACGACACAACCAATGCCATTTATTTAACAGATAACGACAAAATTGTTTTCGAATGAAGTAAATGAAACACAACAAAAATGATCCACTCACGTAGAGACTCAAAAAATAAAAAAATCACTGAAACCATGGCAAGTGACTTACCTCAAGATTATGAAGAAATTATGTTGCGTTGTCATCAAAATGGGCAGAGTTTGTAGGGAAAAAATTACGAAACCCTACCAAAGTAGAATTTTTTTAAATGAGAGGAACCAAACCACTCTCCCTACAGCTGCTTCAATCTATTCACAGTAAGCGAAAATTTTATCTAAAAATATTGGGTTTTAGAGCTAGTAGACTCTTAGAGGTCGAGACAAGATTTTTGCAGCCCTTTTAAACGAAAGATTGGTTGCGTGTTAAAATTTGTTTTCAGGGAGGAAAAATCCAATAGCTACATTGGCAATGGCAAACCAAGGACTGGCGAGTGGGCTTCCCAAGTATGAAGAAATTGTGGACCAATCTATCCCAATGGCACCTATAACAAGACTATACAGTCTCGAACCCAGTTTTTGTGCCAGAACAAATTTAGGAAATATCCAGTAGATCCATGAAAGGGATGTGATTGTGGGAAACAAATAGCCAAGCACAACATAATAGGAAAAACTACATGTAAGAACTAATAAAAAGAACTGATTTCTCGCAAGGCCTGCTTTGGGCCACTGCCTCTTTTTGTGAAGAGCTCTGCACAGAAAAAAAAATGAGAAACAGGGAAGGATCGAGGATAAGTTACCAGCAGAACGCCTTCACTTCTATGCATCTTCCATAGTTATGGTTGCAAAATAAGCTTGTTAGGGTTGCGTCTGGCATAGTTATGGTTGCAAAATAAGCTTGTTATGGTTGAAGGGAGCCAAATCGAGGGTGGGGAGTTAATGTGAGCAAGCCAACCTTCACCGCTCAATCAAAATCACTGATTGTTCGGAGTTTGTTCCCGGCGTTACAATTCCGATATTAGAAAACCGGCGTGAGACAATTCCGGTGGGCAAAGCCCACAATAAATAGCCTATCGGCCAAAAATATAATCTTATCTAAACAACTTAAAGCTTCTAGAAATATGCCTAGGACCTAAGTGGACTTAGCATGTAAATAGGACCCCACTAATAACTAGATAGGAAAATTACCTATTTACACCAACATTAGTAACTTTAAAAAGGGAAGAAGCCCGACATAATAGACCTTATCAACCTTTTAATCAAGCATATCAGCCCAACAGATAACCCTGTCAAGGGAATGTTCAAGGACAAGGTCAAATGAGCTGTGCTTGGCCTTTGAATACCTTAAATCTAGTTGTTGCAGGCTCTTCCAAAGCCATTGTTTTAGTGCATGCAATACAATTTAGTTCGGGACCATGAATGGTGTTACCCATGTAATCAGCCTTATAATCAAAATTCATGCTAAAATGGAGTTCTCTAGTATCCCAAACTCACATTTGGATGCCTTAGGAAATAGTGATTGTGCCTCCCTAATCCCTAAGACCTCACTAATGTGTTTGAGATGATCCTCCCAAGTCTTGTTGTATATAAGAATGCCATCAACGAAGACAAGTACAAACTTTTGTGGCTGTGTATTAAATATTTTATTCATACATAACTAAATGGTAGCAGCTGTGTTGGTCAATCCGAAAGGTATGACCAAGAACTTATAGTGCCCATAATAACATTTGAAAGGTGTCTTATGTATATCCTCTTCTCTAACTAATTTGATAGGTACCTTGAATGAATGTCAATCTTCAAAAAATAGACTACCTTGTGCAACTCATGAATCAACTCATCGATCTTGTGGATAGGATACATGTTCTTGATCATCTTTATTGAAAGCCTTGTAGTCAATGCACATACTCATAGTCTCATCCTTTTTCTTAACCAAAACCATCGAAGAAGCAAATAGTTTGGAACTCGGTCTAATGTTGCCCATATCAAGCACATACTCATAGTCTCATCCTTTTTCTTAACCAAAACCATCGAAGAAGCAAATAGTCTGGCACTCGGTCTAATGTTGCCCATATCAAGCATCTCTCTGATGGATTTCTCCATTTCTTTCTTATGCATTTTTTGATGGCAATAAGGAGTCATGATGGCAGGCTTAGCCCCTTATTCTAACTCAATAACATGCTCAAAGCTGCTATTTGGTGGCCTTCCCGGAGGAATGTTGGCAAACATTTGTCTATGCTTATTAATACTGCATAGTTACAAGACTCGCCCAAACTCGGCGAGTACTCGCAAGTCCCGAGGCGAGTGACCCTAAACGAGTCCCAGAGACTCGGCTGCTGAGTACTCGCCGAGACTCACCAGACTCGCCGGACTCGGCAGACTCGCCGAGTTTTGTGCCTAAGACTCGGCCATTTTAAGTAAATTTTTTTTTTAAAATTGCAATCTTTAATTTACAAATTTTTTAATTAAATGGTGTGCGCCATGAAGGTTTGTGTGGTTTCGAATGTCTTCATTTGGGCTTGGTATCGCGACGGAAGGCAGGGCTATACAAGTGCCCCGACCCTGCCAAGCCTTGGCCCCTGAGGGGGGGGGCTGCCCTTGACCCCCTAGGGGCGTTGCCCTCAGACCCCCACGAGGGGCACTACCCCTCGATCCTGTTGGGGTGTTTCCCCCAAAACCTCATCAAACTATAGGTCTAAGCATGTTATAGGCCAATGATGAATCATGATCATTAAACCTACAAAATACATATCCCCTGTTGCAAATCTTTGCATCTTTTGCAGTCAAAGCCATAATCAAGGATTATCTTGTTCCATACATTAGACAACAAAGCATGCAGTCTTGAAGGCTACAATAAAATTTTAATAATAAATTCCTCACTTGAATATACACACCAATCATTGAGATGCAAGCAAATATCATGGCTACATCATCATCTATGACCTATCTTAGACACTAGCGCATGACTTGTCGTGATGTTGGGATGAGTAATGCAAGCTCTTTTGAGCCATAGACTTATATTTTTAATTTTGATATTTGTTTTGATGCCATGGATTTCATATTCCATGAGTTTTGTATACATTTGACAATATTTATATATTTGAATGTGTTATTTCCTTCAGCTAAAATTTGCGTTTATACTTATGTGATCGATGTATGTTTGTGTATAAGATCATAGTAATTTCTATTTGATGATGTTATTGTGTCTTTAAGGTTTATTTATTAAAGGGTGCGTGAAACAAGTGTTAAATCCTTAAAAATCTCTGAATTTCTTGGGTTTTTCTATTTGCCGAGTCTTTGCCGAGTCTGGGCTCCGAGTCCGAGTCCGAGTCAAAAATTGGCTTGCCGAGTCCGAGGCGAGTCCGAGTCTTGTAACTATGATTAATAGAGATTGAATGTCAACATGATTTGCTCTCTTATCTTTTGAAGAAGCTTCGATAGAAATAAAAGATTGGGCTGGCCATGCAACCTCACCATATCGAAAAAAACCTCCATCTTCTTTGTAGTGACTATGCTGGGTGCTCCTTTTGACATACCTCTATGCACTACCCTTTTTCCACCTGCTTTGAATTTTATCTCCATGGTCTGAAAATTATGAGAGTACTTTCCAAGAGAGTGTAACCTCTATACCCCCAAGACTACATTTGTTTCTTGAATGCCTACTATGCTAAAGGTAGTAGGCACCTTGTGGTTACCTAATATGATGCTCAATTGGGAAATATTTTTAGTGCATGACATAATGAATCCATCTGCAACCATGACATTGAATCCCTTGAAGTCTTCTACTTCAAGTCTTCTCTTTGCTACTAGGCCTTTGTTGATGAAGGTTTGGGTTGAGTGACTATCAATCATAACTCACTTCTCACCTTGTAATACGCCTCTAACCCAAAATTGATTGTACCTGGGTGTACCTATTATAGTGGCAAAAGTACCTCTTGAAACTCCTCCAACATGATGGTCCTTTGATTTAGCTGCTTCTTGTTCTTGCTCACTCCTTGAACCAACCTCCTCTTTATTATGAGAGATGTCCTCAATGTAATGCACCTTGCCTCTTCCAAGGGCACTTGTGACCTGGTTCCAATTGTTCTTAACACGAAAATTACAACTTCTTTCTTCACAGCTCATTCTTTGTTTCGTCATCCACGGTTGTTCTCTTAGGCCACTCATTTTGAATTGGTTTCTTATCTTTCTTTGAAGGAAATGACTTAGGCTAGAATTTATATTTAGGGGTGGGAAATTCCATATTTCTAGCTCTTTTAATAGCATCTTGTAAAGAAGGTGGGTCAAAAGCCTTCACCCAACCTCAGAGTGGTTCAATCAATCCCTCAAGGAAAATAACAGTAAGTCTCTTTTTGGACACATCAAGAACCCTAAGTCTTTGAAAATGTGACACATAATTATCTAGTGATCCATATTGCTTCAGTTGTGCAAGCTCCCTAAAATGAAACTCCAGATCTTTTTTATCAAATATGTCAATGCGCCTTTGACTAAATTCTGCATGAGTCTATAAGGCAATGTCCCTGTGTCACCATCTGATGCTACTGCCACTCGTGGGCATCCCTTTCTAGATGAGGTATGGCATATTTTATGGCATCATTTTTAAACATTGGATTTAATGAGAATTATTTATCAAGTTTTTGAATCCATGCGCATGCTATACATTTACCAGATCCATTAAATGTATGTTAGAATTTAGTAATTGACATATATAGTTAAATAAATAAATTAACATGCTATTGTTAATTAATAAATAAAATTGGTTTTGGAAGTTATATTCCCGTAATTAGTTTTATACGGGAATAATGGCCTTATAAAGGCAATACTATGTAATAGATTTTTGATGTAGTGTGAATGACTGAATTTTTAATTTGAGAGCAATCTCTTTTTTTTTCTCTCATTTCAATTTGATATCAGAGCGGGTTTCTTCTTGGACCTCGCTTTGGTCTCTCGCCATTCATTTGTTTTTTTTCTCACAACAGTGTTTACAATGGTACTGCAGTGAAGACCACGTGCAATTGCTATTGTTTTCTACCATTCTTGCATTTGTCAACAGGTGAGCAATGTAGACCATGTGCAAAACCCTTTTTGACTCCATCATTCATCTACATTTCTTCTCTTTCTCTCCGCTGTGTTCATTCTTGCCATTGTTTAACACTTAACTTTGTTCATTCTTGTCATTCTAAAAATTTAAAATTTAAAATTTATATATCCCCCAACCTATTGCAGAAGTGTGTTTATATTTGGGTGTTAGAAACCAACAGGGTGTTGAAAATTTGGAGGATATCCCAGCCATTGCCAATAGATGTTTTAGCCGCTGCCTAAGGGCGTGGAGAAAGGTGAACTAGTCAAAGATATTGTGGGCAGTGCATATTATGTGGTTCTTGAAGTCTTGCGGCGAAACTATGGACCAGAGATAGACATAGGGAGTGCTAGAGTAATACAATACATTCTTCTGTTTGGTGTACCTCCTTTTTGGGTAGAGTCGGAACAAGGCATTTTTGACTCTATATTGCGTGGTTACATTGATTATACAAGTGATCCATGGCCATCTATATCTAGTGGTGCAAAAGATCAAAAATTTGCTGAAATAGGATCGCAAGGAACGCTTTACAACTCTTGATGTTTTGAACCATCCATAGATGAGAGAAGAGGGCACGCTGGAGAAATCGAATAAGATGAAATTTCTGTGCTAAAAAGAGGCGTTTAGGGCACAAGAGGAATTTATTTCTTTACGAGTTTTTTCCTTTTATTTCTGAAAATTTAAGGACGCATTTTATTCAACACAAAATGGATAAATTAAGCCTTTATGAAAAGTTTGATGGAAATGATTTTCACAGTTGGCAAATATAGATACAATTATTGTTAATTGAAAGAGATCTCTGGGAAATTGTTGATGGTACAGTGACAAAGCCAACAGATGCAGATGAACTTAAAAAATGGAAGGTAAAAGATAAGAAAGCATTGGCTATAATTGGTCTCAGTTTATCTAAACCTTATTTACATCATGTAGATTTTAAAAAATCTTCTAAGGGCATTTGGGAAATATTGAATACTTTGTTTGGATCAAAAGCTGATAGTGTAGAAATAACTATAAAACAAAAGTTGTATGGTTTGAAAATGGAAGAAGGTGAAGATATAGTGTCTCACATTAGTAAATTCCGTTCCTTGATAAATCAATTGGCTGGTATAAATGAAGAAATAGAGGAAAATGATTCAAAAGCCATACTTTCAAATAGTATGCCAAATAGTATGTCTCACAAGGTATTCACCTTAAGCAAAATCAATCCAGGTTTAGAAAGTATTTAATCCACATTGCTTGATGAAAGAAACAAACATGTTTCAGAAGAAGAAGTTGCATTAGCCGCACAAAACAAGGCTAGTTCTTCTTACGAAAAATGAAAACATATGTCGAAGTTCAAACATGCAAGTGGCGCATGTTTCTATTGTAAAAAGATTGGACATGTAGTACTGAATTGCAAACAGAGAGCACAAAATCTTCATGGAAAGTTGCAAGATAATGCAATGATAATTGCAGGAAAGGACCACACTTCAAGTGATGAAGAAATTCCACATCAAAGTGACAAAGAATATTTGTACTAATTTCTAGTTTTTATCTATGTCAGTACTAAGGGGGGATGTTAGAATTTAGTACTTGACATATATAGTTAAATAAATAAATTAACATGCTCTTGTTAATTTAATAAATAAAATTGGTTTTGGAAGTTATATTCCCGTAATTACTAATTAGTTTTATCCTGGAATAATGGCCTTATAAAGGCAATACTATGTAATAGATTTTTGATGTAGTGTGAATGATTGAATTTTAATTTGAGAGCAATCTCATTTTTTTCTCTCATTTCAATTATGTATGAATTGACATTTTACCCAGCATTATTTGCAATTCCTGATTAGTTGCGCCTCTTTCCCTCTTGGGTCTTGTTGATGTGTGTTTTATGACTCACCAAGCACTTTAGAATAAAGAATCCAGAGACACTCTATCCTCTCTTGAAAAACTGACTAGTATGCTAAGATTGCCAAAAGATCATATAGCAATTCCAATGTTTGATAAGTTGGGTGCGGATAGGCTCTGTGGAAGATATGATTTTTCTGATAATTACAAAAGGGATTTACTCTAGCAAGTTACTTAGAAAGCAATGACCTAGATGTAGTGATATATTTTTGGGTTTTTTGGATTTCGGATAAAAAATGAAAAAAGGAGGAAAGGTTGAGGAATCTTAAACTATTCCTATGAACTCAAGAGACAGTAAAGATTGGATGAAACCAAATAACAATACTTTGCTTCGCCACGAAATACGACAACTACACAAAGCAAGTGCAATCTTCCAAGAACTCTTCAAATTCCAAGAAGTTCATAGATAATCAGCTCTTCAAACAGCAGCAATATATAAGCTTTTGTTGGCAAATGAAGCAACAAGAACTCTTCAAATACCAAAAAGTTGAATCACTTCAACTTCAAAAAGGACGCCACCTTTTGCCTTTTACTTTTTGAAATAATAAAATATCATTCAACTTCCCCTTTAGGCATCCATTTCATATTGCAACAATAAAGCATTTATTAAATAATTAAATGCTCACTTGACCCCTTTATGTCCCCTTCTTTAAAACAACTTGAAGTCATCAAGCCTAGGCGGGGTACAACTTCAAGACATGAAAATTGACTAAGTCTGAAACTCACCAAGGAGAAAACCAAACCCAAAGCCAAACTGAGACTGATGGATAACAAGATGACTTGAGTTGAACTAATGATGATACCGCAAAATTAGACTTACTAAAATAGCCACCGCCAAAAATAGTAAGTTTACCTCAAAACCAACGAAGCGAACTGAGGTAAGCAAGACTTAATGAAAGCTGACAACTGAACCACTGCCAAAATTAGTATTTACTAAAAATAGTAAATACCTAGAAATGCCACAAACCTCCAAGCAAAGAAACCCTAATTTCATTTTTGATCAACCTACGGATTTCCGGAAATAGGCTATCAGTCAAAGAAGAGCGTATGGCCAAAATGGGGACATTACAGTCCGCCCTTCCCAAAATTGCTTGTCCTCAAGCAATGCCACAACACTCCAAACTGATCCCACCAAACATATAGGATCCCGGGGTCCCATGTCCATCTCTGAAAAACCCCACCATGCTGATGCTGCTCTACTTTGATCATACAAATGAAATCATTGCACCATAATTGCACTAACCAACCCTGCAACCTCAAAGTGATAACATGCCTGAAATTCAAGTCGAACAACATGGAAGGAATTGAATCAAAATCTAGTAGTGTCTCATGCTCAATAAACTCTGAGGAATTACCATCTGTAATGTCAATGTCAATCACCATTCTGAGAACAATGAAGAATAATTTAAGCAACTCAAAAATATTCTCATCAACATAACTCCTCAAAGTAACAAACCGAGTCACAACAGCAAGTGTGTGTCCATCATAGCTAATTGCAAAGGAAAAAACAACTCTTTGCAAAGTCATAGCAGCTGCATCCTCAAAACTCCACAAGGATGTATAATACCCCCTTTGAATAATGCTGACATATTCAAGAAAATTTCTAAAAATTTCCACCAATCTCTTCCCCGTAGTCTCAAAAGATTGAACCAAATCAAGCAAAGGTTCGCTGCCCCAAACACTAGTGCAAGAGATTGTATAAAGAAAGCCACTAGAACATAACTTGAACACCATCCAATACTGATCTGAATCACTATGAAACATCATTACCCACTTTTGAAGCCAAAAATCATCACTAAAAAGAGGTTGTGAAGAGGAAAAATGAATGTACCAGCTGCCTATGAAAACTGAAATGAACCACTCAAAGTCTGATTTTAGGAAAATCAGCATGCAAGGGGTTGTAGGATTGCTGCAAAACTGGAAATTAGCATCTATAATATCACAACAACTCATGCCCAAGGCTGGACACATCCTCTCAAGGAACTCCAACCCAAAATAAAAACATCCTTTGTTCGATATATCTTCCCAATCCATCGGTCGATGTGCAAAAAGAACCATCGAATGGTTAATAAGGATGGGGACAGCATCAAAGAATCTGAAAATTGAACCCGTATCTCTCCAATGATTCCTCTTTCCACTTGTAACAATCTCCATCAAGCCATGTTGAGGATCCCAAGCATGGATACCCAACTGGAAATGTTCCCCAATGCACCAAAAAGAGAACACCACAGTTCTCCAAGTGTTAATCAAAGCAATTTGCAAACTCAAGAAGTTAGTGTCTTCTTTGATAAACCCATGTAGCCCATCCATGAAAACATCAACATCAATGGAGCACAGAACAAATGTTGTCCATAATTCCCATTTCCCCAAAGGACTAGGGTGAGCCAAAACATCACTCAACCCAAGAGATAGATTGTTAAGAAGGTAAATTGCCTGTTTAGGTTCAACTTTCTCCCAAACTTCATGAGTAATAAGTCTGGAATCTTCACTCTTTGCTGCTGCAATGGAGTGACCAGCAACTACCAAGACTTGTTTTATTGACACCTTTAAGCCAATGTTGAAGAAATCTCCTTGAGTCCACACTTTCCATGTGAATACTTCATCCTTGATCCCACTTATGCTTTCATTACCAAAATGCCCTTGATGATTACTACTCACAAAACATGGCACACTTTCATAGAAAATATCTATCACCTTATGATTATCCAAATCATGTGAAGATAATGGACTGTTGTTCTCAAAAATATTATCTTCATCCCTTCCGTTGGTGTCTTCATAGAATTCAAACTCATCTTTTTCAACTTGTGGATACTCACCATTAGTTGCCGACCCACAAAGTGTAGCATGCTGAATACCACATTCATTATCCGTTAAAACATCTATCGCATAGCTGCAAACCATTCCTTCTTGTGGCAAAGTCTCTTCCCAACTCAAGAGTTCACACTCTTGATGTACTTTCCAATCACCATCAACATATGGGATCATCTTGGCATTACGCAATGTTTCATCATTATGGAGTTCATTTATTCCTTCAACTATTTGTTTGATCTCCATAATCCTTGTATTAACTTCTTGTTCCTTAAGGGTAGCTGCAATAGATGAATGATTTTCTGCTTTGTATAAAGAATGATGAGCTAAGGTAAAATCAAGGCAAAGCCTATCCATCTCTTCCTCCTTCTCTTGGTAGGCATCATAGGTCTCCTCTGCAAACTTAATAGCATTATCCCTATCTGAGAGCAAATGCAAATAATCTGACTTTATGGATTCCAATGCCTCTTTGATAGATTGCATCTTGGAAAGAGAGTCTCCATCTTTAACTCCATTTAGTTTCTCTTCAAATTGAAACTTCCAGCAAAGTTCCTCAATGAAGTGATATGTGCTATCAAATCTTGATAACACTTTAACAATCTTCTCTTTTGAAACCAATAAATTATCCTTCAAAACTTGCAGCTCTTTAGGCCCTTGATCCCAATCAGCAAAGAAGCTATGCTCATCAAACATCAATTTTTCTGATTTGTTTTCCTTGACATGATTTTCAAAATCAGCCTCCTTTCTAATCTTATCACTGCATAACTCCTGAATCGAAGGCTTGTCAACAACTTCTTCAAACAAATTAGTACCTCTATCTTGACCTTTCAAGTTCTCATACTCTTCTTGTGCGTAATTTTGAAAGGCATCCAAATCATTTGCTGATTTTAAAACATTCTTCTCTTCAACATAAGAAATCACGTTCTCATTAGCCATTGCTGCAACTTCTCCTCCAAAGATCACTTCATTACTTTTATTGCAAACTGATTTTTGAACTTCATCAGGATCAAAGGGGAATTTATCCCACTCCGGTTCTTTATCATACCTTGGTGACATCGCACCCGGATCCCAAATGTGAAAGGTTTGATTGCAATGATCAATAGGAAAGAGATCATCATGCTCCTCTTGAACTATTGACTCTTTGAATGAGTCACTCTTCAACCCACTTGAACTGAAATAATCATCTATAACTTTCTCCACAGATTTAGTTTGATAATCAAACCCACTACCACCCAAGTCACTAGCATTATATCGGATTAAAGAATCATCAAAGCTGGTTGCTTTGAATATTTTGTCATTCTTTTCTTCAATGAAATTATCTTGAGTAGATGTGTTGCTGATTTTATCATTAGTGCCCACATACATACCAAAGAAGTCTTCTTGGACACTTGTCAATAATTCTTCATATGGAATTGGCTCAGCATAAAGTAGAGAATTATCCTTCACTAAATCTTCAACAAAAGGAGATAAAAGCACATCGGAATCACCATCAACAACCTCACTTTCGTAATGGTCATAAGCTGGTTCAAAGACACCATTAGTATTTGCTTCATCTTGCTCTTCTTCAACGTACTTATCCCACACAACTGTTCCACCAGCATCTTTTGAGAAGCCATTTGTCTCGAGATCTTCATTGCTTGAATCCTTATTAGGACTCAAGACTGCTGTAATGATCTTCTTACCATAATAATCTTCATTATTTCCCATCCCATGCAAGTCTAGGGATGTATTTTGGGACTCTAACTTAATCTCCTCATTTGCCAAGGTATCTTCATCAAGCTCACAATCATTTTGAGGTGACATGTGCATCTTGTTTGTGTCTTCTTCAATACTAGTTGACTGATTTTTCTCTTCAACTTGTTCATTTGTGGGCTGCAATCCACAAACAGGCACTTCTTCTTCCTTCCTTGCACCTACAACCATGACATGTTCTGCTTCCTCTTTAATCATTTTCTTGATGTAGTTGACCATAGACAACTTTCCAGGGTTATGAATCACCGCACAATTCAAAAAGGTGTCAAATGAAACATCGTTCTTAAACTCATCTGTCATGTTCTGATATTCTTTACGGAGTATGGAAGCCTCATGTTCACACTGCCTCTTGAACTGACATTCTTCAGAAGCCATAATCAAATCTGACTTCTCACGATTCCTGGACCTCAAAAAATGCAACATCTTAAGAACTTCTGAAAGCTAAACTGAACTTAGGTGAAGAATCTGATTTCTCTATCACTCATCTGTCAACTGACTCTGTCTTATTCACAGGATGGCAAGATCTTCTGCTCTGATACCACTGAAATATGCTAACCAATTTTTTCTTGAATTATCATAACACAAGCCAACACTACGCCAACTTTATTAGCGTTAGCTCCAAATAGAAAACCAAACTTGAAAAGAACTCACACCAAGAATGCACACTCAATCCCAATGAGGAATAGGTGTTGTCATATGGTGGAGGAGCTAAATGAAAATACTTGAAAGAAAACTACTCAACGTCAAGAATGTGCACTCAAGATCCCACTGAGGGCGAGGTGCTAACATATGACGGAGTGTTGAATTGAAACTAGAAATGAATAGGCGGATAACCAGCCATGAAGAGCATTTCCACACTACCACCAAACAGTGGGGGGAAAATATTACAATTAAAACAATTCTTCCGCTGCGGCGGGCATCCACAGAGTTGCGGGGATTCACCACTTGAGAGTGGGTACAAGAGTAATACAAATCCAATTATCCACACTGGCGGTAAACCATCCAGGGGTACTAATGTGAAATTAAAGAAAGAATTGCAGCAATAAAGGACTGGAACAGTACTACTGTTTACAGTCTTACAATATGGAAAAAGAGCTGCAAATTACATGAAAATTACAATAGATTCAATGTACCATGATACTGGATGATTCCATGTTAGACATCAACAATAAATGATGAAGAAAGGACTGAAGATTCAAACTTAAACAAGTCTGATGTAAAATAACAATTCTGGAAATTCTGATCAGCAACTGTGAAATTCAAAGAAATATTCACAACTCACTCAAAATACCTCCGTTTTGTGTGAAACGAAAACCAATGAGCTGCTGGAAGATAGGCGCCCAACATTAGATGAAGAAACAGCAACAAAAACTCGTAATTTAATTCTTACACGAATCCCAATGCAGCAAGAATGGTACGGCCTTCATGAGGGGCGATTTTGACAAGTAAAAATCAACAACTCAAAATTAAAATCTGAAACTCTCCAAAGATGGTCGCCTTGGGTGTAGGAATGGATTGGAAAAGTACCCACAAGCAAATTAAATTCACACAAAAAGCTGTATGCAAAAACCACTTTCAGCTGTGACTGCATCAGCAACTTCAAAACTGGAAATATCATTAAAAACTTCAACTGTTGAGCTCAATCTGCTAGTCTGGATGAGAAGCAGCAATGAAAACCAACTAGGTGTTGTATTTCAAACACGAAATTGGATTGAAACTAGGAGGTAAGCATCCCTTGAAGTAAAAACCAAGTTGTCATTTCGACAGCATAACATTAGCATAAATTCATAGATAATCAGCTCTTCAAACAGCAGCAATATATAAGCTTTTGTTGGCAAATGAAGCAACAAGAACTCTTCAAATTCCAAGAAGTTGAATCACTTCAACTTCCAAAAGGGACGCCACCTTTTTGCCTTTTACTTTTTGAAATAATAAAATATCATTCAACTTCCCCTTTAGGCATCCATTTCATATTGCAACAATAAAGCATTTATTAAATAATTAAATGCTCACTTGACCCCTTTATGTCCCCTTCTTTAAAACAACTTGAAGTCATCAAGCCTAGGCATGGGGTACAACTTCAAGACATGAAAATTGACTAAGTCTCGAAACTCAGGTCCAAGGAGAAAACCAAACCCAAAGCCAAACTGAGACTGATGGATAACAAGATGACTTGAGTTGAACTGCTGATGATGCCACTGCCAAAATTAGACTTACTAAAAATAGCCACTGCCAAAAATAGTAAGTTTACCTCAAAACCAACAGCAGAACTGAGGTGGAAGCAAGACTTAATGAAAGTTGACAACCTAACCCATCGCTAAAAATTAGTATTTACTAAAAATAGTAAATACCTAGAATGCCACAAACCTCCAAAGCAAGAAAACCCTAATTTCACTTTTGATCAACCTACGGATTTCGAAATAGGCTATCACCAAAGAAGAGCGATGGCCAAAATGGGGACATTACACCAAATAACAATACTTTGCTTCGCCACGAAATACGACAACTACACAAAGCAAGTGCAATCTTCCAAGAATTTGTGCTTAAAATTTTCTTACTCCGAACAACACCATCAAAAGAACAATATCATTCAAAGTAATACAATGAAGCTTCCACATAAAAGGCTCAGTCTAACTTTATGTAATGTGCCCTTCTCAAATGTGATCTTTCCTATTGACCGTTGGCCTATTCCGGAGACCCGTAGGCTACTGGGTTGGTGAAATTAGGGTTTCCTGTTTTTGAGGAGGTTGTTGCTTGAAGTTTGGAATTTGGATTGGGGATTCTTTCTGGGTTTTCAGAAAGCTTCGCAGTGGTATAATCTGTTTGGTATTCTGGGCAACTTCATGAATTTACTATTTTTAGTAAATTCTATTTTTGGCAGTGGACAGGAGGGTTTCAGTTCAGTTGGTCCTCTCCTTCGGGCGATTCAGTTGGTATTGATGTTTATGGATTGTTGGGGCATTTTTAAGGAGAGATAAGTTATTTTCATATTATAATGTTATATTTAATATTATAACCCCTTCGCCTAGCACATTAACTTTATGTTGTTTTAAAAAAAGGGGACTTTATGGGTGAGTGCCTCATCAAAAAAGATTAAATAAATCAAAGGTTCAAAAATGCTCAAGGAGAGTTGGACGCCAACTTGAAGGGAAGAATATTTTAATGAAAAAAGTAAATATTATTGCTTCTTTGAAAATGGACGCCACCTTGGAGGGAAAAGAGTCAACTAAAATTTGAATTACCTTGACTTCTGTTTTTGGCGCACCTTCTAGAGACTTCTAGAGATTCTCTTCAAGCTTATAAAAGGAGACCTCTTCTCTTCAGTTGATCACCTCATATTTTCAGTAAAGACATGCTGCCGAAATGGTGACAGATTTCTTCGAGGAAAGCACACCTCCTGGCTTGGCTCATCTTCTTGCTTGAAAGATAGCAACTAGTTGAGAGGTAGATTGTATTAGGTTTGATTTTTGTATTGCATTTGAGTTCCTAGCATATTAGGTCAGTTTCCTTGCATTTAGCCTATTTTTTGGAGTTGCTGAATATCACAGAGGAATGTAAGATTTGCTCATAGCTCTTGAAATAAAAATGCTGTTGTTCTGGGTATTGCATCTAACCTTTTGTCTATGTGAGGCGACCCTTCAAGCTAACTTTCATATTTTATTAAGGTGTCCTTGAATTTATAGAGCAAAATCTCCCTTGCTGCTGGGCCGTACCATTCTGAGGTTGCTTTGGATTTCGTGCAACATAAATAATGGTTGTTTTGGGTGTTTTTAGGAATTCATCTTGGGCGCCATCATCCTTAGAGTAATCTGCACTTGATTTCTTGTCATTTGAGTGAGATTTGAGTAAGATCTAAGCATTTGAGTGAGTTGTTAGGTTGCTGGTCTGTCATATCAGTCCTATAGAAATGCAATTTTGTGAGGGATCTGAGTCTAGAGGGGTTTACTAAATGTTGAGGAAGTCTTATTTAACATTGCAGCATTGAAGAACTTGAATATCTGGGCTTTGGCTAACATTCTGACATATTGTAAGCTGATTAGTAGTACTCTCAGCCATTCTCCTCTTTATCTCTCATTTACTCTATTGTACTTCCCACTAAATAAGTGGCAGAGGCTGGCTTGCACCTATTTACTTTCAGTTAGTAGTTGTAGGGACCCTCTGACCATATGCTCGCCATCACTCGGCGCCATTCTTGGTTAGAGTTACTTTAGCTCATCTTGCATTGGATCCTCTGACCATATGCTCGTCTATCCCAGACGCATTCTTGGTTAGAGTTCCCTTCCAGTTTGCATCTGCATTAGATCCTCTGACCAATGCTCACACCTTGCCCACATCAGGATCCTAGTGTATATTCTGGTTAGAGTTAATTTCTGAATCGTTTTGGTTTAGAGCTAACCTTAATGGGTGCGTGTTGATTGTAATTGCATTTGAAAAAACAAAAAAAAATTGGTCCGGTTCATTACAATTTACATATTGAATAGAAAGCATCCATTCAAAGAAAGTATGAACCAAGTTTCACTTCTCTTTACGATCAATCTATCATTCCATTAACATACATCAAAATAAATCCTAACTTGAAACCACTCAATGAGGAAGAGAAGTAAGTAACCATGCAACCACTTGACAATAAGAGAATTCAAAGCACCTCATGCATCATGAACTTTATTATCAACAATAGTCTTTGCAACAATTTCATAAAACTCTTTCTCTCTTATTATGCTATCTATCTCTTCTATCTCTATCCATATGTCTATGTATCTCTCTATTTTTTCTATATCTAATGAGAGAATGAGAGAGGGTTTATATAGAGTTGCCGAAATACAATGAACAGCCGAGATTAATCAGGAATCAATGGCAGAGATTAAAAATCAATAACCCTAATTAGGATTTCCAAAGGCACAATCAAATAACAGGCAGTGAACTGGAGCAGAGAGCTATTCTTGAGGGGGTTCATCCTTATCCTCTTTGGTCGCAGTATACTGGATGAATTTAGAAACTATCGTGTCAACCTCCTCGATTGTGACAGGTGGCAGCGCATTGATCCTGAATTCCAGCAGATTGAGATCATCCGAGCATCCAACAAAAGTGTCTTCCCATTCTGATTCCTGTTGTTGGAAATTGCGAAAGATGAATAGGAAGTCAGCCGCCTTAGTCAAATTTTGTTTGCAGACAGGTCCAGTGGTGAAGAAGATATCCTGAATTTTGCTCTTCAAGTTTTCGAACTGCAAGTTGTTTGCTCGCACAGTATCCTTTTCAAGCGCATTTGCAGCCACAGCTAGGATCTTCTCTCAAATTTCTTTTGTCTTCTCCTCAATTTGGATTGTATATGCCTTAACCTTTTCTATGATTTCACTTCGTATGATCAGTGTCATGTACCAACTGTCGAAATCATAAGCTGCCCCTGGTGCAATTACCTCTCCATTAACCAG
This sequence comes from Sequoia sempervirens, assembly GCA_007258455.2. Taxonomy (NCBI): domain Eukaryota; kingdom Viridiplantae; phylum Streptophyta; class Pinopsida; order Cupressales; family Cupressaceae; genus Sequoia; species Sequoia sempervirens. The sequence continues at coordinate 35,185 of VDFB02369320.1, forward strand.
CTCTTGCTTAGGCACTCCCTTAAGCACCTTGAGACATGGAAGGACTCTGTCTCGAACATCCTGGGCATTATCCCATGTTTCCACCAGTGTTGCAATCCTTGAAAGTAAGGTGGAAGTTTGTCCATATGCCATTGTCAATCTTTCTGCAAATACGGCGACCTCTTGCCTGTTGCTACTTAGCCATTCTTTAGTTTCCTTAGCTATATTCTTCTCCTCTTCAACAATCTCCTGAGAAATATTCATCAGCGGAGGCGCTGCTGAAGTAGTTTGATCGAGAGGCTTAGTTAGGTGTTGAATATACTCCTTGAGTCTTTCAACCTCTCGTTTATACTCCTTTTTCTTTATTGTTTCCTTCTCCAGCCTAGCTTTGATAGTGGCAACAGAATTGTCCAACTCTTCCATCTCTTGTCCCTTAGTGGTAGGGCCTAAGTCGACAGTGGTGATAGCATACTCCTGGGGAGTAATTTCTTCCCTTGGATTGTCAACTGTCGGTATAGCAACTTGGATTGTATGATGCCCAACTTCATCTCTCCGGATGGTGGAGAAGGTTTTGGCAGGCTTCTTTGCACTGACTGATTCCAGTCTGGCTAGGAAATCGGTCATATCATCTTCTTCTTATTGAACCTTTTCGGGTTCCTTTATCTTTAACCTCTCTTTCAACCAAACAGGAATAGTTGGCTGCACGATATCTTCTTCCTTCTGAACGTCCCGCGCGACCTGAATTTCTTGGATTCCTCTCAAGGTTAAAATCATACCATCTTCAAATTCGTTGTCCAAGATAACAACCTCATTGTCTGACTCCAAAATCTCGGTGTTTGTGGGTGATGGAGGCTCATCATCTTCAGGCTGAATAGGGATAGGAGAGGGAATCTGTAGATCTCCAAGAGATTCATTAATGTCCAAGACTTCATTCACATTCGCAGAAATGGCAGAACGAAGAGGCTCCAGTGTCTGCTGCTTCCTAGCGGGTCCTTCATTGGCAATTCCTTTTCCCTTTGCTTCTTTCCTTTTCTTAGGTTTTGAGCTTTCAATTGGCTCATCTCCTTGGCTTGCTCCAGCATTAGAAGAGTAAGATTCTGATTCGCCCATCAAAGTGTATGTCAAAGGCATTCCTCTTAGCCGCAGGTCTTTGATCTGTTGGTCTGCCCACCATTGTGAATATTTGGTGATAGGCCTCATAAAGGCATCCAAGTCAGCAATTTCAGGTTCTGACCAGTGCATGGGAGGAAGAGGTTGGTTTCCATCAAAACCCGGCTGTGTGAATTCTCCATCATCCTCCAGTTGGTCTGGCACGTGGAAGAGTTCTGTTGTTCTAATCAAGCTGATAGGTAATCTGGACCACAATCTTCTCCTGATATCGAATTCATCTGTGGCATTAGCCTAGTAGTCTTCCAGGTCCACTTGGTGTTTATACTTCCTTCCGTTCACAATTCCGATATGATGGTGAGGATCGAAATTGGCTCGAGACCGGTATGATGTGAAAGGGTACCACTGCATCTCTAGTCTGGCACCTTCAGCTACTTGTGCGGACGAACAATACTCTTCCATGTTCCCAATAAAGAATGGGAATGTGACGGTTGCTTTCTGCTTGGGCCTTTGGATATTTTTGAAATCTTCTACTTGCCTAAGTACCTCCAATAGGATCATCCTGTGAGTGGGGTAGATAGGAAGTTTGTACGGATTGCCAGTGAATCCCTGGATTTGGATATAAGTAAATTTAGGAAACTGGATATACCAGGATCCATATTTACTGAGAAGACTTTTTGCCTCATATGTTATCCTTTGATGGGTCCCTCCTTGTAGCATTCTCGTAATGGTCATCAGAAATGCTTCATGTGCCCTTCTAAAATGAGATTTGGCAGATAGTTGCAGTTGAGGATAACATTCATATGCCTTGAGCTGTTTTTCTCCATTGCCAACAACACCCTTGCATATCAATCCGGGATATTTATAAGCTCTGGCCAATAGGTAAACGATATAGGAACCCAGATGAAATACCTTATCCCTTTCAAGGTTGATCAACTGTTCATGGATGTTATCACTGATCATGTTTGACCAGTCAAACATTCTGACTCCGGAGGTGATTTCCTCGATAAAGAAGTACATCCAAGATTCGAAAAAGGCACCTTGAGGATTGCCCATTATTCTGTTCAAGAGCAAAACAATGTCACCGTAGTCCTCCTTGAAGTCTGTTCTTCGCGGCCTCTTAGGCATTTTCTTGAGCTTGTCATTGGGTAGGGCGGACTTTCCAACATGTTTGCCATTGGGTAGGGCGGACTTTCCAATTGTCTTGCCACATTGTCAAGAGGGGTGGGCGGACTTTCTATCCTTCCTTCCGTTTTCCAAAGGCGGACTTTGCCAAAGGCTTTCCATTCATCTTTTGACATGGGCGGACTTCAAGAAGGTTATGCCATCAGCAGGTCGGACTTTCCTATGTCCATTCCATTTCTCCATCAACTGCTGGGCGAGTTGATTGAACCTTGTGCCATTTTCTCTCCATTGCTGGGCGAGTTCCTCCAGAATTTCATGCTTTTTAGTCGCTTTTCACATGCTTTTCACCAGATTTTTCAAGCTTTTATTAGATTTTGCATTGCTTTCATGTGATTTTTGATTGCTTTTGTCAGATTTTGTCTGATTTTTACCAGATTTTTGGTCAGAAAGGCGTGCTTTTCAGTTGATTTTTTGATTTTCTTACTCAGATTTTTACACGCTTTTTCCCTGCTTTTTAGATTTTTAGATGATTTTTTTTATGCTTTTCATTCTAAAAATGGAAACTTTGACTCTCTGACCGGTGAGGACCCTGGCACTTGCCAAAAATAGATAGTTTCTAAAAATAGAAAAAGCAAAAAAGCAACTTTCTAAATATAGTAAATTCCCAAATGGCCTAAAAGTGCCAAAAACGAAAAAAGCAAAAAGCAAAAAAGCAAAATCCCTAAAAAGTAGGAAGTGTCAGAATTGGACGAAAGCACAGGCGATCCTCGTCTGCAGGGTCCTCTGAACAATTCTATGATGTTTATTTGCAATTCAAGGCTTGAAATCCCAACTTGGCTCAGGTGATGACTCCTGACTCAGACTATAAATCACAGAGCAAAAGAGCTCATGAAAATGCAACTCAAAACTAAACCCTAAAAACAGACTGGCGAGGGTCCCAATGTGCAATGGGGCGAGATGTGAAATAGGTCACAACATCTGGCGACTCCACGTGAGGAATGTTTCTGAACATTCCAAAGATAAATACCTTTTCTGAATCTGGAATCGCCAAGTAAATCAAGCTAACTTACCTCTAGGTTAAATGTGTACTCAGAAAGGAAAGGAATCCTTGATTGGATCAAGACACTTTTCCCTTTAATCACAAGTGTGTGCAAATGTGTTGGTTCCATCCTGTAAAATCAATATGACTCTTTGGTTCCGTCATGGCAAGCCGTGTAATTTGTCTTAACTCCAAAAGCATCCTTGGATAGAGTCTCGCTGCCAGCGAGCATCCATAGCCTCGGCGAGGTTATCTTCTATAAACTCACGAAGATTGCTCTACTTCCGGCGATTTATAATTTCTTTTGATCTTTCTCTTTTAGTGACTGAATGATTTGAGTGCACGCCTGTAGAGATGTCCGCACACCCAAAGCCAAATATTTTGATTCTCATTTGTTTTCTTTTTATCCTCTTGATACTTCTTTTCTTTTTTCTCATATTTCCACATTTTGGCTTGTAAGCAATGAAGCTCACTTGGGCTTGAGTATTATAGTGGCGCTGGAGCCAGACTTTTGATTAGCCTAACCTTGACTTCTCCTAGGAGACCATAATGACTCAGAGAAATAATTAAGTGTGTAAAAATATAGTGATCTTCAATACTCAGTGTCTAGATACAATATATGATTCCCCTTCTAGCCAAGTACAAATCCTAACCTAAAGTTAAACTAGAAGGATTCAATCTCGGATTCCAAAATTCCTAACAAGTATTTATCAATGGAATGATCCAAACACTTCTTTGTGGAATAAGACCAGAGCGTGTGTTTGAAGCACTGTTACCTTCTTGCAAATGCGGACCCGCCATTTATTCAAACTAAACCTAAAGCAAAGCGAACAAACTAAACTAAGAAAGCAGGAAAAACTAAGCTAAAGCAAACAAAGGCAAAACCAAACCCAACCGGAAAGAAACTAATCTAACTATGTACAAGAGCCAGACTCGCTAAGAGCCTAAGACTGGAAATAGTGTTTGAGAAATTGCCCATTGACGGGCAATGGGATATCCTCTCCGGTTAACGTCTTCAGTTTGAATGCATTGTCTCCAAGAATTTCCGAAATCTGATAGGGACCCATCCATAAATTGTCAAATTTCTCGTGGTCTCCTTTTCGTTCATGCGCTTTGTCCCAGCAAAGGACTAAGTCAGAAATTCTAAATGCCTTTATTCTGGCTCTTCGGTCAAACCATCTCTTTACAATCCCTTGGTGCCTTGCAAAATTTTCTAGTGCCTGATCTCTCTTTTCTTCCAAAAGTAACAATTGTGACAACCTGGTTTTGATCCTATCTTCTTGATCCAAGCACTTCTGCATGAATTGTAGCGTGGGGATTCTCAGCTGTATCAGAAATATGGGATCCTGTCCGTATACCAGGTGATATGGTGATGTACCTAAGGAACTCTTTACTCTTACTCGATCCGCCCAGAGAGCGAATCTCAACTGCGTGTGCCAGTCCCTCGGGTTCCTATCTAACAACTTCTTTATGACATTCAACAAATTCTTATTAGTAGATTCGGCCAATCCATTTCCTTGGGGATAATAATTCGAAGAAAACTTTAAATTCACCCCATATTCAAAAGCCCAGTTAGAAAATTTCAGAGAAGAAAATGCAGAACCATTATCACAAACTAAAGCATAAGGACAACCAAACCTGGTGATAATGTTTTCTTCTAAAAACTTAATTACCGTATCTGTTGTGCATAATTTCAGGGCCTGAGCTTCTGACCATCTAGTGCAATAGTCAGTTGCGGTTAGAATATACTTGTGTTGTGCAAAGGAAGGTGGGTTGATCATACCAATAAAATCAAGTCCCCATTTTGCAAAAGGTCGCACTTCAATCACAGGTTGGAGTGGCATGGCGGGGTTCTTCTTTCGTGCAACAGTTATTTGGCATGTGTGGCAAGTTTTTACATGATTGTATACATCTTTGAAAACTGTTGGGCAGTAGTAGCTTGCCATCAGAACCTGGTGCGCTGTTGCTAGTGCTCCTCCATGGCCGGTTCCGAATCTGGAATGAAAATGTTCTATTATCTGTTTAGCTTCTCCTTTTCCCAGACATCTCAAGAAAATCCCCTCATGGTTTCTTCTATACAACACGGATCCCTGTAGCATATATCTTTGACTCTTCATTCTTAGGGCCCTCTTTTGTACTGGGTTGAGATGGTTAGGGCATTTGTGATTGAGCAGGAAATATGTGATATCGTCGTACCACTCGTTTGGAGATACTTCTTGCAATTCATATACCTGCTGTACTAGTTCTGGTCCTGTGGCAATTGTTTGTGTTAAAGCTTGGCCGCGGACAATCTTCATTGGCTGAATTTCGACATCATATTCCTGGATAATTGTAACCCATTTGCCTCTCCTCTCTCCTAATTCATTTTGCATTAGGAGGGTTTTGACAGTCACATCCGAAACTATAGCAAAGACTTTACTTCTTAAAATGTAATGTCGAAATTTCTTTATTGCTTTGACCAAAGCATATGCTTGTTTCTCAACGTTTGGGTATTTCAACTCTGCATCTTTGAAAGGTGCACTCATAAAAGCAATAGGATGTTCATCCTTCTCAACTGTCCTTTGTGTTAACATTGTGGCACATGTGTGTTCCAAGGCGAAAGAGTAGAGATAAAAAGGCTTTGTATAATCAAGACTAACCAAGACAGGAGCGTCAACTATGGCCTGTTTGATTTCTTCAAAAGCTTTTCTTGTTTGCTCCGTCCATTCTATCTTTGCATCCTTTTTGAGCATTTCATTTAGGGGCCTGGCTATCTCAGCGAATCCTGTGATGAACTTTCTTACAAAGTTAATCTTTCCGAAAAAAGATTTCAATTCTTTCTGGCTTGACGACAGACCAATCCTTGAAATAGCCTCTACTCGATCAGGGTCAATAAGAATACCCTTTTCTGTTATCACATGGCCAAGCAATTTTCCCTCAGTTACCCCGAATATGCATTTTTTCAGGTTCAAGGATATTTCGTATTTTTTGCATCTCTCAAATATCCCTATCAAGTCTTTGACGTGATTTTCCCTTTTCTTTGAAAACATAGTAAGGTCATCCATGTAGACAATGATGGATCTCCCTATGAGGTCTTTGAAAGCAATGTCCATAGCTCTTTGAAAGGTGGCTCCGACATTAATCAGACCAAATGGCGTCCTCTTGTAAGCAAATGTACCCCACTTTGTTGTAAATGCCGTCTTAAGCCTATCTTCAGGTTCCACGAGGACTTGGTTATAGCCAGAATATCCATCAAGGAATGGCATCATCTGGGATCCATTTACAATTTGGATGACTTCATCTAATGAGGGCAATGGATAATTATCCTTTTCTGAGGCCTTATTAAGATTTCAGAAGTCCACACACAATCTTATCTCTCCACTCTTTTTGCGGACGGGCACCAAATTGGCGACCCACGTTGAGTGTCGTACTGGAAAGATAATGCCTGCTGAGAGTAGCTTCCTTACTTCTTGAAAAATGAGGGGCTCTAGCAGAGGATTCATAGGCCTTTGGCGTTGCTTGAATGGTTTATTGCCTGCTTTGAGGGGAATAGTGTGTGTAATAATTGAAGTATCGTATGTTTTCAGACCCTCGTAGGTCAAGGCAATAATGTCTTTAAATTCTTTTAAATTCTTGATTATCTGTTCTTTTTCTTCATGCGTGCACACTTTGCCAATGAGAACATTTCTCACTTCCTTTTGCGTTCCAAGGTTGACCGCTTCATGTTGACCTCCTTGTCTTCTTTGCTGCTTTATGGCATTGATCTGATCTTGGTCAAAAATTCTTTCGAGCTGAATCATTCCTCTGGGGATGATGTTAGTCTTTAGGTTCATAATACCATCTGCATTAAATTCAGTCTCTCCCCGATCTTCTTCTTCGTCAATGACTTGAGTGAGGAAAACATCTGAATTTGTTAAGAAGTCCAGGATGTGTTTGTCGTCATCGAACACTTGGAAATTTGTAATGTTATCTGGGATTGATGGAGTCGAAGTGATTTCCGCTATAAATTTCTTCACGACATCCATTTCAAGTGGCTCTAGGGAACTTGCTGATTGGGCTAAGGAATTCGCCACTTTGTTCTGAGAACGATACACTGATTTGATGTTGAAAGCATCAAAGCTTTCAATGAGATCTCACACTCGGTTTCTATATCCTCGCAGTCTTTTATCATGGCAAGCGTATTTCTTCCTTACTTGCCTTACCACAACTTCTGAGTCATCGTAAACATGCAAGATTTTAACCCTCTTTTGGATTGCGTGGAGCAATCTGTGAACTAAGGACTCATATTCTGCCACATTGTTGGTGCAAGGGAACTGCAATCTCAGGGTGGATAAGTAGGTCTCACCTGATGGGCTAATCAACTCATTCCCGGTTCCGTTCCCCTTTTTGGATTTTGAACCATCGAATCTCAAGGTCCAAACTCGCTCTTGGTCTTGCAACTGCTTGGGACTGGACATCTCCTTTTCCCAAATCTCGTCAACTGAATTATCCTTTTGAGCTTTGTTTATTTCTTGTATTGTTTCTTCCTCTGACGAGAGTTCTCTATCAAAATTACTGTCTTCATTTCGCATCGTTAAATTGAAACATTCATCTTCTGGAATTTGGGAAATCCTTGCGCGCACTTGGTCTAAAGCCATTTTGCACATCGCGCAAGAGAACTCAGAATGAAAAGCATTATGAATCCGACACCAGTTAGGTAACAACAAATATTGTGCAAAAACATGGCTTCCCAATTCTTTTCCTTGTCTCGCACTCTTAAGCACGAATCTTCTAAAATTTTCGAACATACTTTCACCTTCATCTGGTGACAGCTCTTCATCACTGTCCATAGGAACTTTTATTGCATCTGGACTTTTTGATGAATCTCCATGATCATCTAAGCAATGCAGCATCAAGACCTCTGGTGCCTTTGGCCTATACTGTCCTAGGTCTGTCTCACAGAAAAGAATTTCATTATTTTCTCCGTACTCAGTAATCATTAGCTTAAGTCTTGGTGTGCTCTCAACTCTAATTTGATTGGGAATACCTCTCCATGGTAACCACATGTGTGAGAAATCAGTGGCGAAGTATCCATTCAATCTGCGGGTCCAGTCTCGTCCTAAGACCATACCGTATCCATCCGGGATATCTACTACAGAAATGTCGATGAAATGCTGGATTCTGGAATCGGATGATAACTGCATATGAATATTATTCAACTCTCCTATGACTGGAACTTCTGTTTTATCCAATTGTGTTACTTTCTTATTTGTCTTAGTGGGTGTCAAACCCAATTTGCGACACACAGCTAATGGCATGACATTATTGGATGCTCCTGAGTCGATCAGACAATTGTGCAAGAGTTTGTTGAAAATCCGGAGAGAAATAAGGAAAGGGGCTGGCTCATCTTTTCCTTGATAGAATATTACAGGGCTCCCTTTTTGCATTCCGGCTTCTGTCTCTTTTGCTTTATTATTCTTTCCAACTTGGGGAGCTTCTATTTCTCTGGCGGAATGCTCTTCTACCTTATACCCTTTTGAACTTTGGCGCGCTTGCTCAATTTTGGTTGTCTGTTGACCTGGCATTTCTATGCCCCTTTTACTTCATACAAGCCTCGAGTTGCTTTGGAACTCCGAGATCCTTGAGCAATATTTACTGTCTGAGATGGTTCTTGAAACTGTTCATCTTGAACAAAATTTACATTATTTGTAGAACTTGCAGCCTTCTGAATTGTGTTGGCTGAATCTTGTGTTTGGTCCTTCAGGTTGTCAAGGAATGTGTTCCTTATCTCCGGTACTTTCATTAGTTCGAACAATGACACACTCACCTTGATCTTCCTCACCTCCTCGGTGACATATTGGCTTAGTCTCTTTAGTTCGTCCTTAGGAGGAGAACTATTAGTGGAACTATTAGCGTTATTGCTTTGCCTGTATTGAGGCGCGTCTCTCGGAAGAGGCGGATTATTGCTTGTGTTTGGATGTGGTGGTGTCTGGAAATTGTGTGGAGGAACCGACGAGGTTAAAGGCTCCTGATTCTTCCTGTAATAAACCTTTGGTGGATTATTGCCTGTCTGCTGAAACACTTGAACTTCTTTTATGCCTTCGACCAACACGTTATTGTTTAACGGTGGAAAGTAATAATTGTTCGTGTCTTCAATTGGTCCATTAGCCACTGTATATGAGTATATGGAAGGTGGCGCCTCCACGGGTCCATTTGCTGATGCTGGTGGAAATTTTCCAAATTGATCAGGGGCTTGATACTGTTCAAGTGGCGGTGGAAATGTGAAATCTTCCAAAACTAAAGCTTGATCATATTTTACCACGGGAACTATAGCGGTGGATGGATCATCTGGTGTCTCTTTCAATATTTCTTTCTGGAAAATATCTGCTGCTAGTTGAAATTCTCGGCATTGCATCTCAGAATGTTGATTGGTATTGTGTAGCCGACACCATCTTGACAAAGCAGACTCGGTGAGAAGTATATTCTCGGTTGGACGGTTCTCTCGAGCTGTTGGATTATCAAGTGGAGACGACACACTTCCATTATTTGGTCCAGTATTCCATACCCTTTTTTGATATCCTTGATTATTGTTACGATAGCCTTGAGCATTGCTTGATTGACCTTGGTAATTTTGATAATTACCTTGGTATCCTTGAGAATTTCTTTGCATACTATGGAGCTGATTGTTTTGATTTCTCAGGTGAGTTACTTCGGTAGATAGTTTCTTCACTTGTTTGATCAACTCTTTCATTTCTTCCTTTTCTTCAGGGGTCCTGGTGGATGTGGTTGTACCCAGGTACACAGGTTGGGAAGGTTGTGCTTGAGAAATTGGACCTCCTGGGTGAATCACCAGTTGATTACTTGGGGGTGGAATGGGATTCATAATTGGCACGTGATGAGCCAATGCTTGGTTGATTCCCGCTATTTGGTTTGGCATAGTAGCATATCCTAAGTGATTGAGTGGTCCAACAACATTCATGCCTAAATCCGAATTAACTTTAATTGCTTCAGCATATGCTCATTTGAGGTCAGGTGGGACTGGATTGGCCCTTCTTACAAACATGGACGTAAGATTGTCCAGGGCGGCATAGTATATTGGCAATGCTGCCGCATCATTCAACTCATATGGATCCCATAACCTTGTGTATGCCTTATGAAATCTGTTGTTGAAGGTACTAATTGTCTCATGTTCTGATCTTTTCACTTCAACGAATTGTCGGTAAAGTTCAGCTGGTGTGGTTGGCAATCGGAATTTCGCCAAGAAGGCTTCCTTTAGTTGCTGCCATGTTCGGATTGAATTGACTGGTAAATTCACGTACCAGTAATATGCCTCCTCTCCTAAAGAGCATGGGAATAATCGACATGCTACATCTTCGTGTTGAATGTCCCTGTTCTGGAGAGTGTCTTCAAAAATTTTGATATGTTCATCAGCTATCCGGTTCATGTCACCAACTTGGAATTTAGAGCAAAAATGCTCGGGATTCTTAGGCATATCATGATAGTTGGCAAAAGTAGTGAGGGGCGACGCATTCTGTGGATGCCAAGCCATTGGAACGTTCGACTGAGCTATTTGGATTGGTGGAACTGGTTGATGGGCAACGTTGGGCAGAGGTGTGTGGAATAATTCAGAGGAATCTTCTACACTTGGTACTTCTTCACTAGGAAAAAGTACTTCTCCACTATGGCCAACTGCACTGGATGTTTCTCCTTGTGAAGTTTTTGCTTTCTTTCTCTGCTTGTTTCTGTAAGGTGACAATTCCACGAATTCTTTGAAGGAATTCGGAGTAGATCTTGTGATTCTTCGAAATCGATTTGCTGAGAAAGATCCAATTCGATCCAGTGTGTCTTAATTTCTCTGAGGACTCTCGGGAACTGCTTTAGGAGCTTGTTGATTTACTTGTTGATTTGCCCGTTGGTTGGCTTGTTGGTTTTGTTGTCGCTGAAGAGCTTCGAATCTTTCTACAAGACGGTCTCTTTGAATATTGAAATCAATACGTTGTGCTCGTTCTTCTTCTTCTTCAAGAATGAATTGCATTCGAAGCCAATTAGGGGCGTTTCTTCTAACTTTCCACGCTAAGCTGGACAATTCTGAGATAACGTCTTCTTGTTCGTCTTGGAAGCCCAAATCGGGTTGCAATACTGTTGGCTGAAAATCTGGTCCTGGATTAGGAGCGGTGCCCGGAAGCACCATTCTTCATCTTACTAGGCGTAGTTGGATTGGTTGAGGATGAACTGCTTGCAACTGATCGTTCTATATCATCAAAAGCTTGCTTTAAACAATCAATCTTCTGTCTGATCAAACCTCTCGGAATTGCTTCTTCAATTCTTCGTCCCTTTTCTTCTCTAGCGAGGACACGGCTTGTCTGGCCAAATTGGGCACGATCTGTTTGTGACTTCCAAGCTAGAGTGTATAACTGGTCAATAATGTCAGTTGGTGGTTGATACGGTTGCTCGACAGGTACATCAAAAGGGAATTCATGCGGCAACACCATCCTGCATCTTGCCTACTTTTAAGTAAATTGCTGTCATTGGTTGGAGGCCCTCCTTCTAGCACCAATTCTGTGTTGATGTGTGTTTTATGACTCACCAAGCACTTTAGAATAAAGAATCCAGAGACACTCTATCCTCTCTTGAAAAACTGACTAGCATGCTAAGATTGCCAAAAGATCATACAACAATTCCAATGTTTGATAAGTTGGGTGCGGATAGGCTCTATGGAAGATATGATTTTGCTGATAATCACAAAAGGGATTTACTCTAGCAAGTTACTTAGAAAGCAATGACCTAGATGCAGTGATATATTTTTGGGTTTTTTGGATTTTGGATAAAAAATGAAAAAAGGAGGAAAGGTTGAGGAATCTTAAACTATTCCTATGAACTCAAGAGACAGTAAAGATTGGATGAAACCAAATAACAATACTTTGCTTCGCCACGAAATACGACAACTACACAAAGCAAGTGCAATCTTCCAGGAATTTGTGCTTAAAATTTTCTTAATCCGAACAACACCATCAATAGAACAATATCATTTGAAGTAATACAATGAAGCTTGCACATAAAAGGCTCAGTCTAACTTTACGTATTGAATAGAAAGCATCCATTCAAAGAAAGTATGAACCAAGTTTCACTTATCTTTACGATCAATCTATCATTCCATTAACATACATCAAAATAAATCCTAACTTGAAACCACTCAATGAGGAAGATAAGTAACCATGCAACCACTTGACAATAAGAGAATTCAAAGCACCTCATGCATCATGAACTTTATTATCAACAATAGTCTTTGCAACAATTTCATAAAACTCTTTCTCTCTTATTATGCTATCTATCTCTTCTATCTCTATATCTATCTCTATCTATATGTCTATGTATATCTCTATTTTTTCTATATCTAATGAGAGAATGAGAGAGGGTTTATATAGAGTTGCCGGAATACAATGAACAGCTGAGATTAATCACGAATCAACGACAGAGATTAAAAATCAATAATCCTAATTAGGGTTTCCAAAGGCACAATCAGATAACAGGCAGTGAATTGGAGCAGAGAGCTATTCTTGAGGGGGTTCATCCTTATCCTCTTTGGTCGCAGTATACTGGATGAATTTAGAAACTATCATGTCAACCTCCTCGATCGTGACAGGTGGCAGCGCATTGATCCTGAATTCCAACAGATTGAGATCATCCGAGCAGCCGGCAAAAGTGTCTTCCCATATTGATTCTTGTTGTTGGAAATTGCGAAAGATGAACATGAAGTTAGCCGCCTTAGTCAAATTTTGTTTGCAGACAGGTCCAGTGGTGAAGAAGATATCCTGAATTTTGCTCTTCAAGTTTTCGAACTGCAAGTTGTTTGCTCGCACAGTATCCTTTTCAAGCACATCTGCAGCCACAGCTAGGATCTTCTCTCGAATTTCTTTTGTCTTCTCCTCAATTTGGATTGTATTTGCCTTAACCTTTTCTATGATTTCACTTCGTATGATCAGTGTCATGTACCAACTGTCGAAATCATAAGCTGCCCCTGGTGCAATTACCTCTCCATTAACCAGCTCTTGCTTAGGCACTCCCTTAAGCACCTTGAGACACGGAAGGACTCTGTCTCGAACATCCTGGGCATTATCCCATGTTTCCGCCAGTGTTGCAATCCTTGAAAGTAAGGTGGAAGTTTGTCCATATGCCATTGTCAATCTTTTTGCAAATACGGTGACCTCTTGCCTTTTGCTACTTAGCCATTCTTTAGTTTCCTTAGCTATATTCTTCTCCTCTTCAACAATCTCCTGAGAAATATTCATCAGCGGAGGAGCTGCTGAAGTAGTTTGATCGAGAGGCTTAGTTAGGTGTTGAATATACTCCTTGAGTCTTTCAACCTCTCGTTTATACTCCTTTTTCTTTATTGTTTCCTTTTCCAGCCTAGCATTGATAGTGGCAACAGAATTGTCCAACTCTTCCATCTCTTGTCCCTTAGTGGTAGGGCCTAAGTCGACAGTGGTGATAGCATACTCCTGGGGAGTAATTTCTTCCCTCGGTTTGTCAACTGTCGGTACAGCAACTTGGACTGTACGATGCCCAGCTTCATCTCTCTGGATGGTGGAGAAGGTTTTTGCAGGCTTCTTTGCACTGACTGATTCCAGTCTGGCTAGGAAATCGGTCATATCATGTTCTTCTTCTTGAACCTTTTCGGGTTCCTTTATCTTTAACCTCTCTTTCAACCAAACAGGAATAGTTGGCTGCACGATATCTTCTTCCTCCTGAACGTCCTGCGCGACCTGAATTTCTTGGATTCCTCTCAAGGCTGAAATCATACCATCTTCAAATTCGTTGTCCAAGATAACAACCTCATTGTCTGACTCCAAAATCTCGGTGTTTGTGGGTGATGGAGGTTCATCATCTTCAGGCTGAATAGGGATAGGAGAGGGAATTTGTAGATCTCCAAGAGATTCATCAATGTCCAAGACTTCATTCACATTCGCAGAAATGGCAGAACGAAGAGGCTCCAGTCTCTGCTGCTTCCTAGCGGGTCCTTCATTGGCAATTCCTTTTCCCTTTGCTTCTTTCCTTTTCTTAGGTTTTGAGCTTTCAATTGGCTCATCTCCTTGGCTTGCTCCAGCATTAGAAGAGTAAGATTCTGATTCGCCCATCAAAGTGTATGTCAAAGGCATTCCTCTTAGCCGCAGGTCTTTGATCTGTTGGTCTGCCCACCATTGTGAATATTTGTGACAGGCCTCATAAGGGTATCCAAGTCAGCAATTTCAGGTTCTGACCAGCGCATGGGAGGAAGAGGTTGGTTTCCATCAAAACCCGGTTGTGTGAATTCTCCATCATCCTCCAGTTGGTCTGGCACACGGAAGAGTTCTGTTGTTCTAGTCAAGTTGACAGGCAATCTGGACTTCAATCTTCTCCTGATATCAAATTCATCTATGGCATTAGCCCATTAATCTTCCAGGTCCACTTGGTGTTTATACTTCCTTCCGTTCACAATTCCGATATGATGGTGAGGATCGAAATTGGCTCGAGACCGGTATGATGTGAAAGGATACCACTGCATCTCTAGTCTGGCACCTTCAGCTACCTGTGTGGACGAACAATACTCTTCCATGTTCCCAATAAAGAATGGGAATGTGACGGATGCTTTCTGCTTGGGCCTTTGGATATTTTGGAAATCTTCTACTTGCCTAAGGATATTTTTGAATTCTTCTACTTGCCTAAGTACCTCCAATAGGATCATCCTGTGAGTGGGGTAGATAGGAAGTTTGTACGGATTGCCAGTGAATCCTTGGATTCGCATATAAGTAAATTTAGGAAACTGGATATACCAGGATCCATATTTACTGATAAGACTTTTTTCCTCATGTGTTAGCCTCTGATGGGTCCCTCCTTGTAGCATTTTCGTGATGGTCATCAGAAATGCGTCATGTGCCCTTCTAAAATGAGATTTGGCAGACAGTTGCAATTGAGGATAACATTCATATGCCTTGAGCTGATTTTCTCCATTACCAACAACACCCTTGCATATCAATCCGGGATATTTATAAGCTCTGGCCAATAGGTAAACGATATAGGAACCCATATGAAATACCTTATCCCTTTCAAGGTTGATCAACTGTTCATGGATGTTATCACTGATCATGTTTGACCAGTCAAACATTCTGACTCCGGAGGTGATTTCCTCGATAAAGAAGTACATCCAAGATTCGAAAAAGGCACCTTGAGGATTACCCATTATTCTGTTCAAGAGCAAAACAATGTCACCGTAGTCCTCCTTGAAGTCTGTTCTTCGCGGCCTCTTAGGCATTTTCTTGGCAGAAGCTCGTGGCTTTTCTAACCATGTTTTGTTGATATGGGTCGCACATTGGTCTGCTCGATCATCAAAGATCCTTTTGGCTTCCCCTTTCGTCTTATATGAAGCTCGAACATGTTCAGGTATGCCAAATGCCTCCTGGATAGCTGGTGCTCCAAGGTGCGCCAAAATTCTCCCATGAGGAGCTACAATCTGTCTCTCCTGCGGATTGTAATGTCTTGCACATTCAACTATCAAGTCTATACACTGGGTGGCTGGAGGAAATCCGGCAGCTTGAACAATTCCATTGTCATCATCCTGCAGGCAATCGTTGTTGGCATAAGTCCATTTAATCCATACATCCTTCTCTTGAACTCTTCAAAGTCAACATGTCCAAGGTCCGTGTCTGCAATGTTTTTCCACTTGGAAGTGATCTTTGTCTCTCGTTGGGCTCCTTTACTAGCGAATTTCATTGGTGCTTTCTTTGACGGTCCTCCAGGATTGATCATCAACCTGCAAGAAAGGGAATACAGTAATCATTAAATTATTTCCTCTAAAAGTTCCTTACGAAAATTCTAACTTTCAGCTTGTCAAAAGTTAAATTCATTGAAAAAGCAAGCTGAGTATAACAGTTAGTGAAATTTTCGAAGATAGAACGAAGACAAAGGTAAAATTATTTCATCAAATTTCGGAATTACTCTGTGGCTGGCATTTGAAAACTTCAAAAATCTGGTTTTTTATTGCCGAAAAAGCAAGCAATCTCTTAAAAAATTCGACCTTCAGCTTATAATTCCATCTCTTTCTTCTTTCTCTCTCCTCAAAATTAATCACACAACTCTCAAAAATTTCTATCTTTCAGAAATTTCTAACTCTTAAAATATTCTAACTCACGTAAAAAAATATTAACTCTTGAAGAGAGACCTATGCTTCTTCTTGAATCGCAATTTTGAGTTGATAATGACTTGTGAATGCCTTATAAGGTAGAAAAATTCATTCCATTCTCAAGTTCGTCGAATGCAGACTCCAGTTTATCGAGGAAAGTTTCTAATTTTTTCACCTTTCATCTTTATCCTGATCGAAATTTGAAGTTTATCCATAAAGTTCGATGTTTCTCCAAGTGTTTTTTTGAACAATAATTAAAGGTTTTCATGTGATTTTTTCGATTTTCTCAACCTTTAATTCTTTATTTTTTGCCTTACCCATGCTTTATTTTAATTTTTTGCAATTTTCTCATGGGTTTTACTCTTTCTCCTTGCCATGGCGGACTTTCCAAGTGTCTTGCCATTTCACAATTTTCTCTTTGGACGTCCTACTTTGCTAGGCAAACCAATCATCCCATGGCGGACTTGGAGTATCTTCTTCCATTTTCATAGGCAAAGTGAACTTCCTTATGAGTTTATTCATTAATCCTCTAAGCATGGCGGACTTGGGAGAGTTCTTTCTAACCTGACTTCAAAGTCTAAGCTGACTTCCTTATGTCTTCTCCTCCTTTTAACCTATACTTAGCCAAAATTTTGATTATTTTACCCAAGTGTGGACTTTCTTCCTTTCATTCCTTTTGCCAACAGTTAGTCGAAAATTCAAGTTTTTCCTTGCTAGGCTGTGGCGGACTTTCTTAGTTCCTTTCCAAGTGCTGAAGAGGGGGGTGGGCGGACTTTCCAACATGTTTGCCATTGGGTAGGGTGGACTTTCCAAGTGTCTTGCCACATTGTCAAGAGGGGTGGGCAGACTTTCTATCCTTCCTTCCATTTTCCAAAGGCAGACTTTCCACAAGGCTTTCCATTCATCTTTTGACATGTGCGGACTTCAAGAAGGTTATGCCATCAGCAGGTCGGACTTTCCTATGTCCATTCCATTTCTCCATCAGCTTGCTGGCGAGTTGATTGAACCTTGTGCCATTTTCTCTCCATTGCTGGGCGAGTTCCTCCAGAATTTCATGCTTTTTAGTCACTTTTCACATGCTTTTCACCAGATTTTTCAAGCTTTTATTAGATTTTACATTGCTTTTATCTGATTTTTGATTGCTTTTGTCAGATTTTGTCTGATTTTTACCAGATTTTTGGTCAGAAAGGCGTGCTTTTCAGTTGATTTTTTGATTTTTTTGCTCAGATTTTTACACGCTTTTTCCCTGCTTTTTAGATTTTTAGATGATTTTTTGTATGCTTTTCATTCTAAAAATGGAAACTTCGACTCTCTGACCGGTGAGGACCCTGGCACTTGCTAAAAATAGAAAAAGCGAAAAAGCAACTTTCTAAAAATAGTAAATTCCCAAATGGCCTAAAAGTGCCAAAAACGAAAAAAGCAAAAAGCAAAAAAGCAAAATCCCTAAAAATTAGGAAGTGTTAGAATTGGACGGAAGCACAGGCGATCCTTGTCTGCAGGGTCCTCTGAACACTTCTATGACGTTTACGCGCAGTTCAAGGCTTGAAATCCCAACTTGGCTCAGGTGATGACTCCTGAGTCAGACTATAAACCACAGAGCAAAAGAGCTCATGAAAATGCAACTCAAATCTAAACCCTAAAAACAGACTGGCGAGGGTCCCCATGTGCAATTGGGTGAGGTGTGAAATAGGTCACAACAGGTCTATTCTTCAATTTAAGTTGACAAAAGTTAGTCAAGGACTTGGCTGTGCGAAACTCGTCTCGTAGTGATTGATACTCATGCAAGTAGTCTTGATAACTCTCTCCAATCTTTCTACTGTCCTCCATTATGTTTTTAAACTTCTTATCTGCTTAGGAATGTGGGCATCAAGGGTCTAGTTGCTGATGTGATAATTGTCCCGGTATTTTTGTTTAACCTGTTATTTCTAGAGTTACTTGCTTTCTCATTATTATTATTTTCCTGATCAGCCCTAGGCATGTTCATGTTTTTCAATATCTATGTGAAAAGATTTGTCAACTACTGCTGTCCTTTAGTAAGATCTTTCAGAATTTGCTCTGTGCTATTTCCTTCGTTTCCTTTTTCCCTATCAGCCATGGGTTCTCCTGCTTGTTCCACAACTGAAAAATCTGCAAAAGGAAACTCTTCTTTTGAGGTTTCTAGAAAGTTAATTGCCCTCTTCTCAAGTTTCTCTGATGGAACCTATTAGCCCTTTCACTAAGCTGCATATGAGTTATTTGTTTGCATCAATTTATCCAACTCCTAATAAATTGATAGGAAAAGCAACTTTGATACCATTGTAAAGAGCCCAACTAAATATATTTTGTGTGTTTGACAATTGTTTAATGAAATGACAGTTGTGGTAGTAATGCATGAATAGATTTTACATTTTACAAGAGCAGTATAGGTTTACGATGTGTATTTGAGTTGTAGACTAGCTAAGAAAGAACTTAGTATTTATGATAAAATCATTAAGTGTCCAACTATAATATTTAATAGCCAATATATTGAATTGTAAATGAATACAAAGTGTTGACCTTTAAACGAGTTTTGCCTCCTATTGGCTATTTTTGGATCTCGGGCTTCCGCCATGAGACTCATAAGTTTGGTGGTGTTCGTGGTTCTAGAGGGGTGGCTTGCCTCATTTGGAATAACCTTAGACCTAGAGTTTCATTGGTTGCTCATAATGTCTACTCCAGATACATGTGGCTGCAGATTCACTTGGGAGCTCTTCCCATTTAGGATGTCTTCATTATAGTTTTCTACTTCCCCCCTGCCTCTTTTGTTTTTGCCATTCACATTGATTGGGGTCCCTACCTCTACCTCTATCTAGAGCTCATTGAAGATGCAATTGGGGCTCTTGCTTCTGAAGAAAGGGCGAATGATTGCCTTAGGGAACCTTGGGCACACCTCAATAACGTTTTGTGTTATTGCACACTCATCACATGCACAACAATGTTCCACTGTGCACCGTCACACATGACTCAGTTTAGTTGTGTGCATCCCTTGGCACAGTAAGCAGTTTGTTACACATGACATTTCATCAAACTTGTTCTTCAGCTACAAGAATTGAATGGTAACCATCAAGAATCTCAACCGCTGAGCTGTTGGAAGGTGAAGTGGTTTAGGAACATGAACTGTTTCATCTTTCACTGTTGTCTTGTTAAAATATTTACATATATTCACTCGATACTTAATATTTGGGGATGATGAAAGATAAATGCAGTGTAAGCAAACCGGTTTGATGTGTTTTTTATCTTTCTAGTCACATGAATCTTCATTCCTTGCCTTGCTATTTGTAACATCCTATGTATTCTATTCGTTTATGCATTTGAATAGAAGTAGCACATTATTGCTAAAAGATTTCCAAAGATTTGATTGTGTATTGGATCACTCTATTTTCTATTTTCTTGTGCATAATCCACAACCTTAATTCTTCACTAGGATAAGTTTGTTCCCCAGACCACCTGGAATCCAGATCAGTGTAGATTGTGTTGAAAGATTCAAAGTGATCATTTCAAACTGGTTGACCTCCAGCTTGAGCATGGATATTTGTTCAACAATTATTGAAGACCACTAGGGAAGATTGAAAGCTTCCATATGATGATCGGATATTGTTGCACAGTTTTCATTAATGACATACCAATCAAATTTGTTTTCTTTTGTACCAAAGACAAATAGTTGAAAGATTCTTCTGACAAGGGATATAAACATTTGAATTAAAGTAGAGGATTATATGTATTCTTATATGGTTAAAGAATTGTTATTTCTATCCTGCATTTCTCACTAAAAATGTAGGTAAAATCCTATATGTTTACAAGTTCCAACAGAGATCTGAAGATCATTCATAATGGAGATCATTTCAATTGGAAAGTTCTATGGGCATTTGTATAACTTCTATTCACAAAAAGTTAAAATATAACTGCAATTGATACATAAAGAATGCGTAGGGTAGCATCGATGGAACTGGCATAGTAACATACAACTCACAGAGCCAGGAAATTTATTAGAATGGAAGAAAATATATGATAAGAAAAATTAAACTTTGGGTTATTCACATTAAGTACTGTTGGTGAACGTTTTATCATCCACCGAACACACGGAATAAAATGTCCAAAGACACTCTATCCTCTCTTGAACAAAGTCACCGCGTATGCTAAGATTGCGAGAAGATCATATGGCGACTCCAAGGTTTCTTTTGTTAGGTCATGACATGTGGATAAGCTCAATGGGCGTTGTGATTTGCTAGTAATACGCAAAGGGACTTACGTTTAAGAATTCCTTATAAGTTTGGGACTTAGACGGATTTATCATTAAAGGCTTCTTCGATTGGAACTTTCAGTTTGGATCTCAAAAAAAAAGGGTGCAAAAAGATAAGGGTTTAGAGGATCTAATCTACGCCTAGGAATTCAAGAGACAGTAAAGATCAGGTGAAAGGAGTAACCACGCTTTGTTTCGCCTCCCTAGGACAACTACGCAAAGTGGGTGCAATCTTCAAAGGGTGTGATTATAATTTTCAAGCCTCGAATAAGACTGAAGTTAAGCATCTACAATCACAAGCTCAGGCTAAATTTACACATCGAATGAAAATCATCCATCCGAAGAAAGTATGAGCAATATTTCACCATTTAATCTATACAATCAATCTCGCATTCACTTAACAAACATTCAAAGCAAATTCTACTTAATTGTAATCTAATTCTAATCTATGGTAGAAGAAGCTATGCAACCTTGCTCACTACTTGACAATAAAAGTGGTTCAAAGCAAATCATGCATAAGAGCTTTTATTATCGGAAATAGTCTAATGCAACAATTTCATACACTATCTCCACACAAATGAAAGTGAGAGATCACAAGTTTAAATAGAGTTTTCAAAACCAAATGAAAGGCCAAGATTAAAACATCAACGACCAAGATTAATACAACCCAACCCTAATTAGGGTTGCCCGAAACAACATCAATTAACAACTAGTAAACAAGCAGTAATCAAGCAGTTGGAACTATCTTCAAGGGAAGGCGTCCCTATCTTCTTCGGCAGCATTGTGCTCGACGAATTTGGACACGATTGTGACGACTTCCTCCATCGTGACTGGCGGCAACATGCTTATCTTGAATTCAAGCCTTTCCAAATCCTTAGTACATTTGGCAAAGGTATTCTCCCAATCCGCTTCCTGTCTCACAAAATCATCTCAGATGGACAAGAGGTTCGCCACTTTTGTGAAATCCTGTCTCATAATTGGTTCGGTAGTAGAGAAGAAAACTTCCTGAACCTTACGTTTCCACCTCTTTAGTTGCATGTCATTTTCTCGGACAATCTCTTTGTCAAACACATCTGCAACTATCATATAAATATTCCCTCGGATTTCTTTAACTTGCTCCTCAACTCTGAGCCCATCTGCCTTTGCCTTCTCCAGAACCTCTCTCCGTATTGTTACTGCCCAAAACCAATGATGAAAATCGTAAGCCGCTCTTGCAGCAATCACCTTTCCCTCAACCAATTCTTCCTTTGGAACGCCCTTCGGTACTTTGAGGCATGGAATGAGCCTCTCCTGAATATTTGGAAGGTTGTCCCAAGTTTCCGCCATGTCAACCAATCTGGAAAAGAAAGAAGTCTGTCCGTAGGCAAGCGCCAATCTCTCCATGAACGAGGCTGCTTCAGTGCCCTTGCTTGCCATCCATTCCTGGGCCTCCTTGGCTGTGACCATCCCTTCTTCCACATCCTTGGCCATCTCCTGTGAGGAATTGAGAAGAGGAGGAGCTACTGCATCACCCTGATTGAGTGGTTGAGTCAGATGCCGTATATACTCCTTCAAGCACTCGACCTCCCTTTTGTACTCTTTCTTTTTCGCCACTTCCTTTTCTAGTCTCGCCTTGATAGTTGAGACAAAATTGTCCAGTTCTTCCACTTCCTAGCCCTTTGTTGTTGGGCCAAAGTCTATAGTGGTTATGGCATATTCCTGGGGAGTGATCTCATCTTGTGCTTTATCCACTGTTGGTACTGTGATATGTATGGAACGGTCGCCGGCTTCGTCCCTCTGAATGGTGGAAAATTTCTTGGCAGGTTTCTTAGTAGCAACCTGTTCCAACCTTGCCAAGAAATCCGCAGTATTATCTTCTTCTTGGACCTCAACTGGTGCCTGAATTTTCATCCTCTCCTTCAGCCAATCCGGAATGGTAGGCTGCTCGATACTATCCTCCTCCTGAACGTTTCCTTCATTTGGAATATCCAAGACTCCTCTGAGGGCAGAAATCATTCCCTCTTCGAAATCATCATTTTGGAATTCCACTTCATTATCCGAACCCAATACTTATGTGCCCGTAGGAGATGGGGGCTCATCGTCATCCAACTAGATTGGTTCATTGTCCTTTTCCTGAACTGTAGAAGGTCTCATCATCTCGGCCAAGGATTCATCTGCGGTAGCCACTAGCTCATCAATATTTCTAGATGCTGCAGAATGAGATGGCTCCATCTTCTGTCTTTTCTGGACAGGCTCTATGCTTGCAACTACTTCTTTCCTCTTCTCACCAATCTGAACTAAATCATCATGATGGGATGCGCCAGCATTTGAGGAGTATGACTCTGTCTCGCTCAGTAAATCATAGGTGAGCGTTATTCTTTTCTGCCTCAACTCCTGAACCTGATGGTCGACCCACCATTGAGAGTACTTAATCATTGGTCTCATCAATGTCGCCAAATCTGAATGCTCAGGCTCTGACCACTTCACAGAAGGAAGAGGTCGACTCTCCTCGAAGCATGGCTGGACATAATTTCCATCGTCCTGCAACTGATCGGTCACTCGACAAAGTTCGGTTTCCCTCATAAAGTCCACTGGCACTCTAGACCATAATCTTCTCTTGACTTCATACTCATCAGCGACGTTCGCCCAGAAGTCCTCCAATTCTACTCTGTGTTTGTATCTTCTCCCATCCACAGTCCAAATATGATGATGCGGGTCAAAATTGGCCCTGGACTTATAGGCTGTGAACGGGTACCACTGGATTTCTAGCCTTGCGCTCTCGGTTGCTTGTGCTGACAGACAAGACTCTAACATATTCCCAATAAAGAATGGGAAAGTAACAACCGCCTTCTTACTTGGCCTCTGGATGTTCTGATACTCTTCCAGCTGCCTCAGGACTTCAAGCAAAATCATCCGATTTGTTGGATAGATAGGCAGCTTGTAAGGATTTCCAGTGAATCCCTGGATCCTGACATATGTAAACTTTGGAAACTGGATAAACTAGGATCCATACCTACTGATCAAACTCTTTGCTTCGTGACTCAGCCTCTGGTGCGTTCCTCCTTGAAGTGTTCTTGTGATATACATTAGGAAAGCATCGTGCACCCGCCTGAAATGAGATTTCTCCCTTAGCTGAAGTTGCGGGTAGCAATCATAAGACTTGAGTTCATTTTCCCCATTGCCAACTTTGCCTTTGCAAATCAGTCTTGAGTATTTATATGTCCTGGCCAACAAATAGACAATGTACGAGCTCATATGAAAAGACTTGGTCTTTTCCAAATTGGTCAGCTGCTCGTGAAGATTGTCGCTTATCATTTGGGACCAGTTGAACATCTTCACGTCAGAAGTGATTTCATCTATAAAATAATACATCCATGTCTCAAAATATACGCATTGTGGATTGCCGGCTATCCTGTTCAGCATCAAAATGATGTCTCCATAGTCCTCTTTAAAATCTGTCCAGCGTGGCTTCTTAGGCATCTTCTTTGTGGATGGTCTAGGCTTCTCTAGCCATGCCTTATTAACATTTGTAGCGCACAATTTAGACTTGCTATCATACAATCTCTTGGCTTCCTCCTTGGTTTTGTAGACGGTATGGGGATGTGTTGGGATGCCAAATGCCTTCTGTATTGATACTTCGCTAAGGTGAGCTAGAACCCTTCCGTCAGGTGCAACAATTTGTCTTTCCCGAGCATTTGAATGGATGGCACATTCTACCATCAACTCGGCAAAGTCTATTGCAGGCGGGAATCCGACTGCTTGGAAAATTCCATTCCTCACCATCCGTTTGGCAATCGGTGTCGGTAGTCCAGCATGTCCATATACTCTCTTTTTGAACTCCACGAAGTCTACATGTCCTAGATCAGTGTCTGCAACATTTTCCATTTTGAATTTATTTTTGACTCTTGCTGCACCCCTTTACTGGCGAACTTCATCGGCACCTTCTTCGATGACTCCTGCCGTGGTCATTAACCCAATCGAACTCCAAAGCTCAGGAAAAATCTTCTAGCTGCAAATCAGATTCAAACTTCGAGAATTTAATCAAAAATCAAATGACAAAGTGCGCCAGTCTTGTTGAGAAGTTTGACTTTTAGCCAAGAAATTCTTCACTTCTTTGAAAAATTGCTCTTTTAGCAATAAAAATTATTCCTTCCCCCGAGAAAATTGATCTTGCCTGCAAAAGAATTGATTGTGTCTCAACTTTCTTACGATCTTGAGAGATTAACTTTTCAACTAAGTCTGTGAAAAATGAGTTGCTGAAACTCATTATAATGCTGAAGAATTCGATTTGTTTTAGCAATTGCATCTTTTTCTCTCGATTTCGATTTGTTTTCTCCTCTTCAAACAGGCAAGTTTCCATTCTTTTTCGAAAAAACTCCATGACGAGCTTATCTAGGCAAATCTCTTTGATTTTCCAAAATTCGATTTTTGCTAGATGTTTATCTTTGATTTTCGAAATTTTGAAAAAAAAAACATTAAATGTCCAATTAAATTCGATTTTTCCAAGTTTTAATTCATGGTGAATTTAATTTTGCTCATGGATTTTCTCTTTTCCGGCGTAATTTATTTTCTTCCAATACATCTCTGGTGAATTTTATTTTGTCCGAGGCATTTTATATTTATGAGTGTTGGAAATAAATTATTAAAATGTTAAAATATTTAATTTATTTCCAACTCGTTTGTGTTTTGACCCATGACTATTTTAATTTTTTTTTCTTTTTCTTGGCTAAATGTTTATTTTCCAAATTTATTTCAATTTTCGTCTAGCCAAGTTGAAATTTTAGCCATCTTGCCAATAAATCTCTTTGATTTTCCAAAATTCGATTTTTGCTAGATGTTTATCTTTGATTTTCGAAATTTTGAAAAAAAAACATTAAATGTCCAATTAAATTCGATTTTTCCAAGTTTTAATTCATGGCGAATTTAATTTTGCTCATGGATTTTCTCTTTTTCTAATTTATTTTCTTCCGATACATCTCTGGCGAATTTTATTTTGTCTGAGGCATTTTATATTTCTAAGTGTTGGAAATAAATTATTAAAATGTTAAAATATTTAATTTATTTCCAACCCGTTTGTTTTTGGACCCATGGCTATTTTAATTCTTTTCTTTTCTTTTTTCTTTGGCTAAATGTTTATTTTCCAAATTTATTTCAATTTTCGTCTAGCCAAGTTGAAATTTTAGCCATCTTGCCAATAAATATTACGCCAGATCCTTATTTTCTTCTACCATGGCGGACTTCAAATTGTGTCGGGCACATTTTCTCATGCCGAAATCAATTTTTCTCTTGCTTGGACGATTTTCTCTGGGCAAAGTATGTGTTTGGATGTCTTCTTTAGGCAAAATTCCATAATACTTAGACAAATTTTCATCCCTTTTAGCCAAGGGCGGACTTTCTTGCCTCTTTGCCATGTACATTTTCCTCTGTGTACTTAGCCAACCTCATAAATTTTGTCCTAGGCATCATACTTAGGCGAATTTTCAATCTTTTCTCCCCTTCTTATGCTAGGCGGACTTCATCAAATTCTTTCCATGGCCTAGGCGGACTTCAACAACTTTATTCCATCTTTCATCAAGGCATGGCGGACTTTTCATCTTCCTTGACACTTGCCTTTCTTCCCACACTTAGCCAAAATTTCACAATTTCTCCTTCTAAAGCATTAAAATACTTAGCCAAATTTTGCATTTTCCCTCTTCTTAGGCCTCCATACTTAGACAAATTTCGAATTTTTCTTCCAAGGCATCAAATACTTAGCCAAAATTTTCAATTTTCCCCTTCTTTGTGCTAGGCGAACTTTACAAATGTCTTGCCAAGGCTTGGGCGGACTTTGGAGAAGGCATGCCATCCATCACCTAAGGCTGGGTGGACTTTAGAGGTGTCTTGCCATCTTTTGGCGGACTTCCAAAACTTCATGCCTTCTTCTCACTAAGGCAAGGGTGGACTTCACAACTTCTATGCCATGTCCCTCAAATTAAGGGCGGACTTCCAAGAGTCTTTGCCACTCTATGGCGGACTTGCAAGAGTCTTTGCCATTGCCTTCTTGATGGCGAACTTTCCTTTCCACCTTCCCTTCTTTCTAGGGCGGACTTCCTTGCTCTCATGCCATGGCAAGGGCGAATTTCTCCAGACTTAGGCAAATTTACCTCATGATTCCACGCCTTTGGGTTGATTTTTTTGTTGATTTTCTCATTATTTTTGACTGATTTTTCCAGATTTTTGCTTTATTTTTTGCTTGATTTTTTGATTTTCACTTTGATTTTTCAATGATTTTTTGATTTTTTTGGTTGATTTTTGGTTCTAAAGATGGAAACGTTGACCCATTGACCGGGGTTGACTTTCTAAAAATAGAAAAAGAAAAATCTCTAAAAAATAAGGAACTCCGTTTGGTCCAAAAATGCCAAAAATGAAAAAGCGAAATTGCAGAAAAGTAGATTCCCTAAAAAGTAGGAAGTGTCAGAATTGACCCAAAGCATAGGCGATCCTCGTCTCACGGACCTTTTGAACACTTCTGTGACGTTTAGGCATTGATTCAGGCATGGATTATCAACTTGGCTCGGATGACTCTCAAAAGATTGATTGGAAACTCTTAAAATGATGACCTCATGAAACTGTTGTGTGGAGGCAAACCCTAAAAACTAGCAAACTACTGGGGGTCCCCATTTGCAATGGGGCGATGTGTGAAAAGGTCACAACAAGTACATAAAAGAAAGAAAGAAATTATATAAATGTCAGCAAGTGATCCGTAAGAATCAAAGAAACACTCTTGCTCAACAAACACTTATGAATTGGATGGATACTAGCTGCAAGTGTCAGGAACATAAGCTATTTGAAGAGCTCTATTTTGCTCAAAGCAAGGAGCTTACTATTGGAAACAAATATCCTATAAACAATGGGTCAGCCAAGAAGATAGCAACTTGAAATTCTTCCACAAATCAGCTATAAACTAGCAAAAAAAATACGACACACAGGCTGAATACTGAGACCTCTATGTATGTTGCCCTTACTGATGAAATTTTAATACATGATGCAGATTTCTACAGTAAACTTCGCATTTCTACAGTAAGTAAACTCTGCAAGCTTGCTTAGTAAAACACATGCCAAAAGTATTATGATCAGCTGATAATGGAAGTATTTTGAAGCTGGTCTCAAAAGCTGAATTGGAAGACATTGTTTTTCCCTTAAGGAAAGATAATGGATTCATGACAACTCTTCTACGAATTCTGGGAAACAGGAAAAGCTGACGTCTTCGAATCTGCAAAAGAAATGTGACAAAATCATCAGATGCTCAGAGCTGTGAATAAGGCCATACTTGTCTTGATCTCCAAGCATGAGAAAGATGAAGAACTGGACCAACATAGGCCGTTTTCTCTCTGTAATTTGCTATATAAATCATTTCCAAATCAATAGCAGACAGACTAAAGCCTTTGCCATCCAAAATAATCACCCACACAAAATGCTTTTGACCTGGGTAGGCAAATGGAGGGTAGCATTATTTGTGTTGAAAAAATCCTACACTCACTCAAATCAAAACACTGGCCTGGGGCTATGATAAAACTGGATATAATCATGCATCGAAGGCTTTCAAAAGATGCAATTAGAATATACTGGAAGGTTGTAAACAAACTGGGTCTCAGTGATAAAATTATAGGATGGGTTAAATTTGTGTAACAACTGCCTATTTCGCAATAAAACTCAACAAGAATCTTGGACTCCTATTCGATTCCTCCTGGGCTTTTATACAAGGAGGCCCTCTTGGCCTGTTTTTATTTATTATCATGATTGATATGCTTTCTTGTCTCTTACAGGAAAATTAAAACAAATGGGAAATATCTGGACTTCTAGCTCCCAACAAGGGAACCAAATACTCCCACTTTCACTTCAGTGATGACACTCTTATCTTCTCCTCAGTTCGAATAAGGGAAATTGGAAGAAATATCAAGAAGACTCTGGATATATATCAACAAGGCTCAAGATAGCTCATTAATCAGCGAAAGTCTGGTATAGTCTTCACCAATATGTTGGTTAGGAAAAGGAACAAATCCTTCAAATATTCTTCTTTAAGGAAATTATACTTCCTATGACTTTTTTGGGTTTCCTGGTTCATTGGAGGGTCTCCAAAGCACTATAAGAAAACATTCCTTGTACATAACAAGCTAGCTGTTTTGAGAAAGCTAAATTAACTATTTAATTTTTCTCAGCTGAATATCAGGTTAGTGGCATGACAAGTAATTTTCTTCTTGATTTGACGATTTTAAAAGATATTTTTATGGTCTGATTCATGTTAACTTGGGTTATCAATACACAAATTATCCTTGTAATGATATTTTATCTTTATCAGGGAGTACATGTAGATCCAAGTATTTATCTAATGGATGAAGAAAATAGGGAATCAAATGGCTCAAATGCTACGGCTGAAAATATATCTTCTTTGGAAAGCTCACTTAATCATAATGCAAAATCAAAGGATGGAAACTATTCACAAGAATCTCTCAACAAAGAAGTTTCTGTTGCTCCTGGAACTGAAGTTGCAACTCTGATGGATACAAAGACCTCCAAATCAGAGATAACTACGTATAATGGACCAACATTAAATGAAAGAACTACAGTCCTTAAAGAATGCCAAGAGTCTGCCAAGATACCAGGTATTGGTAGTAAAGCTGCACGTTATTCTCTTGTCTTATGATTGTTTGATTCATCTCATTGGCATGCTTCTTAGCTGACTGCCGTATGGATGCATATTTTGTTTCTTAAATTCTTGTAGTCAAATATTAATTATATTTATTCAATTTTTGACTTCTAGAACACATTATTTTAAATTAAATTCTTTTTTGTGGAGTTGTTACCATGATGTCCTAAACTCTTGCAGGGAAGTCATCTACGAGAACTCATGGTGCAAAGGCAGAAAATCTAACAAAATATGAGAAATCAGCTACAAAACCCATAATTGTTCCCATAGTTCTTAAGATGGCTGATTTCGATCACAAGGTTGTGTACATTTATCATTTGTCTCGTTCAGGTTATTTTTATAAATGTTACAATTTGTTAGATATCTGAAACAATAGACTTTGATGTTAATGATAAAAATTCTGTTGGACTTCAATAATTACATAAATTCAGTTATTTCTCAGTATTGTAGATTTGTGTAATCAAGTGAAAAGTTATATACACTTTAAAAATTATCTGTTGTGCCATTACAATAGGACTTTGAAGGGAACGCCAACCGAACAAAGATAGACATCTCTAAGAAAGGTATCTAAATCAGACAGAAAATACAAATAGACTAGGCTTTAGACCATATAAAGTCTTTTTCAATCTGCAGACCATCTTTTTCCCTTACATAACACAGAAGAACCCTTTGGTTCTTCATGCAAACACTTCTGTAGATAATCTTTTCCCTTAAGTATGACAGAATAGCCTATGGATTCTTCATGGAAACACTTTCATATATGTCTTTATTATTCCTTACATCCTTTTGATGAATCTGCAAACCAGAGTATGCCTCAATATCCAACAACATTCAGATTGTAATTAACTTAGCTGTAGCTGCAAAAGTATCTTCATAATCAATATATTCTTTTTGTTTAAATCCTTTTCAAACAAGCCTCTTCTTGTATTTATAAAACCATTTGGTTTAAATATGGTCTGGTACATCCACTCTCAACCAATCGGTTTTTAACCTGGCAGAAATTCAACTAATTCCCATCTCTTGTTTTAAACAAAGAAGCATATTCCATCTTCATAGCATCTCTCCAAATTGACAACGAAGAAGCATATTCCATCTTCAACTAAGTCTCAGCTTGTTTTATCAAGACAACTAAGACTTCTAGAAAGATTCTGTGATGAGCCTTGCTAGCTCACTGCTTAAACCCCTGTCTTTTTCTTAAGTCTATTTGTGTTTTTTAGTTTTTTAGAGAAATTTTGTAGACAGAAGAGAAGGTGTGCATCATATAAAAGCTCACAGAATGAAAACTTGAGCAAATCTAATCAAACTGAAATTGTAGAAGGTATTTAATAAGCTCAACAATGGATTTAGAACATATAAACATACCCGAAAGCCTCCAGTTTATTTAATTAAAAAACGAAGCCAGTTTGCCAGTCTATACATGAAAATCTGACAATATTCAGAATAGGATGAAACAAAGTCTGAATCCAGCTGTGAAAATGGAGCAAAAGAAGAGGGGATGCCAAGTGCTGAAGATAGTGAAGAGAAACCCTCAAGAAGATAGGCGTTTCTTCAACCAGCAAGTGCGCCCTAGCTCAAAATCCAACGCCCCTCAAGCAAAAAGACCAGAAAACATCTTAGAAGGTGCGCCCAAGTAGCTATGATGCCTGCCATGAAGAAGGAAGAACACCATCCATTCAAACCCTCTGTTTCTGATGAAGAACACTTACAAAATTCTGTTAAAGCACTGCAGAACTTCTGAATGAAGCTCTCTCAATTTGCACCAATTCAGCTGATCTCTCACAGCCTCACAAGTGCTCACACTGAAGAGATTTCGTTCTCCAATGGTGGATTGCTGCAAACCTGATCACAAGATGAAAGCAAAGGGAAAACCTCCAAGGCAAAGTTGAAATATTCAAAATAGATGAGTTTCTCATTGCCCTCAACCCTTATATAACAAAGGAGGTGAAAACTCAAGGAGGCCATACATTTTAGGGTTTTAGATCATTTAAATTTTTGGAAATAAACTCAAGTCACTTTCCATAGTTCTAACTTTGATTTTTGGCGCCTCCTTTAAGTGATTAAATAAAATACTTTAAAACACTCACTTTAGACTTATTTAAGTGATATAAAAATTATAAAGTCAATTTGACTTTATAAAAAGACTTTAAGTTAAAATATAACTTAAATCACTTAAGTAAGCCTATCTCCCTCAATTCTCCACAGAATTCAGTGCCGTCAGAAGCAAACAAACTCCTGTATTGCCAAAGCCTGCAATGAGCCAATCCATGATCTCAGAAAATGAAATCGACCGAACTCTCCAGAAGGTACCACTGACCCTCTAACCAAACCAGTTAGCCCACAAGGGTCCAAAAAAAGGGCTAACACACTGCATCAGGTGACTGACTAGAGTGGGGACATCACAGATTCCTAGGACCTAAGTAGACTTAACATGTAAATAGGACCTACTAGGTGAACTAGTTAGGTAAAACACCTTATTCACACCAACATAAACCATTGTAGATTTCATGTTGATGGATGAAAACCCTTCAACTAAAGAGTAGTCTCACCTAGAGGATGCATTCGAGCTTTAATGTTGGTGGCTCTGCAGTAGTATCAAGGCAATCAATTTGTATGCTGCCTTGGGAATAAGCCATTGTATTTTTGGTTGTATTATGATAGTGCAGTCAATATTTAGATTATTAGTTCATATTGTTGTATTTTTTACTGCGGTTGCTGCCATAGTCATGTTTTGTAAAAAGGTTTCAATCATGTTTAATATAAAATCAAAGTTTTTGCAATTTTATCTTGTTTGTGTACCTGATGTTTAAATCCCCACATTTCTGTGAATGCAAAACTATGATTAAATTTGGTTTGACTAGTTCTTGCCAAATATATTTCAGGTTGCAATCTCTTTTCATTTGAACTCGACCCGAGATATCATTGTTTGCTATTATTTTTATAAATATAAGGTGAATTTCTTGGGTTTGCTAGAGTTGAGGAGGAATTAATTAGGGCTTGTCATTTTAAGGTTAAATAACGAAGTTAGAAGCATAATATTAAGTTATTAAAGTTGCTGTGTAGACATTAGTTTAATTTAGGGTTTTCAAAGGTTCTAGTCTAAGTTACCGAATCGGAATCGGAATCGGAATCAAGTACGTTGGTACGACAATTTTTTTGGGGTTGGGTATGGGTATGGGTACGTCTGTACAAGAAACATTTAAAAATAATAAATATATACATATTTCATAATAATATAATATATAATATACTAATGATATAATAATATACAAATTTAAAATACAATAATATGATAATTCAAATGGTATATTATTCTCCTATTATATTATTATATATCAAAGTATATAAAATTAGTTTTCCTAGTATTATAAAATTAATATATAAAATTAGTATTATTATATATTGAAGTATATAAAATTAGTATAGTGTCGATAGTCTTAAGGTGGGGGTCGAGGAACTGGAGAAATGGAAAAGAGTCCACCAAATTCCAGATGTTTATGAATACATCGTGGCACACCTTTTCTGTTGGAGTTGAAGACGATGCAGATGTAGATGTAGATGTAGACAGCAGCAAAATTTGCGCAAAGGCATTTTCCCTGGCCGTGGCATGGGATTGAATTGAAGATGAATTGAAACGGAAAAACAGGGGTAGAAAGAATACAAGAGAATAGTAAGGGAGTGAAGAGAGAATGGTGAGACAGTGAGCACAAAGATTCCATGCATAAAAGACCCCATCGACCACAGAAAGTTATCTACGCGGTTTCTCAATGCGAAGAAATTTCATTTAAGCACGCGGGAAACATCCACAAAATTCTGTTCATTAAAAGGGTGGTTTGACTACAAAGCATACGTGTACAACAAGCATTGAATGGAGACTTGAATTTCAATAATGCCGTGTACAACACACATTCGAAAGGAAAGAGACTTTCTTATGCGTAAATTGCACGGGAGAAGAAAAAATATGTACAGACTCGGATTTAGCCTAGGATTGCTCTAGAAATGCTATGTCACACACAAAATTGCCCGGGTATGAAATGCTTTTCTTGGAATCATTTCTTGGAATCATTTCCGGCGCCAAAAATGCTACTCTTGTTGGTACTGATAGAGATTTCGATTTTGATTTCGTTTCCGAATCGTTTCGTACCCAAAGTCGTCGCAAAATTGGGACGATTCGGTAACATAGGTTTTAGTTAAATATTTAAGGTAGAAAATTAAATAATCAAAATATATTGCATTAATATGTGTTAGGGACATTACTTTGGTATTAGAGCTGGTTTTCATGTTAACATGTGAATCATGGTTGAATGAGCTCTTTTGGAGCCAATAATAACAACATAGGCAATGCTGAT
Organism: Sequoia sempervirens; assembly: GCA_007258455.2. NCBI lineage: Eukaryota > Viridiplantae > Streptophyta > Pinopsida > Cupressales > Cupressaceae > Sequoia > Sequoia sempervirens. The sequence goes on from VDFB02369320.1 coordinate 68,818, forward strand.
AACAAGTAAAGGACAATGGGTGGATCTGTTGATAGGCCTCTCCAACTCACCTTCCTACAATTAGAAAAATACATTCTTACAGTAGGGATTCAAACTTTAGTGAAGGAAGATATCATTTCCAGCTATGCAGAGTATAGAAGACTGCAAGTAGAGATACAAAAAGGAAATCCTTTCTTAGATTTTATGAAAAGGAAGTGGTCAATGGTATGGTGGAACAAAGGAAATAATATATATTGTACAAACCCCTAGAGAAAAATTTGTAGCAAGCAAAATCCAACTCTAGTTGAAACATCACAGGATGAGGGAAAGTTAGAAGGGGCTAAGGAGGAGATCATTGAGCATGGAAAAGATGAAATGATGTTAAAAGAAGAGTTAGAGAAATCTTATAAGGAGTTCAAAATAAAAATGATGGAACTTAAATTGGTGATGAATGTAGTCAAGAACAGTCTACTCAAAGAAGAAAAGAAATAACAATTTGAGTTACAAGAAATGGAAGTCACTGCTTTCAAGAAGGATTACATAAAACCCTTTTGTGGGAATACAACTACTCTAGACGAGAATAAAAAATGGTGAAGTTTACCAGTTCTAGCAAAGTTTGCATCAATCCCTTATATGAATTGGAAACTTGATGGGAAATCCATAACATCGAAATCATAGAAGCACAAGTATGCAGATCCTCATGCTGCTAGCACAAAGCACTCAACCTTGGGCTTGCAAGTTGGAGTGATCGATTTTTTTATCCACCAGGAATTAGAAAATTTTATCTACTTGACCTCATCAAAGAAGAAAAAGGTTTGCACCCCAATCATTCCTATGAGTGCAATTAAAAGGTTGAAGGAGATAGTCATGGCATGGATTCAATTTACGCTATGTACTTTTAACAATTTTGTTAACACGGAAAGTAATCTAAGCATGGGGAAGAAATTAAGAATACCACTTGCAATAAAGGACACATAGATCCTTTCACTCAAATACAAGATTGGCTGTTCCCAAAGGGGTGGGATCCTAGTAGTTAGGGTGTTCCCACAATTCATCTTGGTAGAGGATGCGACACTCTATGTAATGTCCCCTTTCGAGGAGTAATTTAGAGTGAACAATTAGCCTATCTTATTGCCGTAGGCTAAAGTCAAGGAATAGAGAATATTTTAATTTAATTATTTAATATTATCCGACCAAGCATATTTTATGGGTGACATTATTTAATTAATTTAATAAGTCTCATAAAGTGACTTTAGTGGAATATTTCTAAGTTACCGATTCGTTTTTGGATTCCGGTACGGGTATGCGAATCCGGTACGGGATTCGGCAAAATTTTTTTTTTGGGTTTGGGTACGGCAATACAAAAAACATATAAAAATCAGAAATATATACATATTTGCAGTAGTAATTAAGTTCAGAATACACCACCATCTTAATAGTCTAATAACATAGCAAAAATATATCACCACTTTCATAGTCACTAAGTCAAATATTAAAATATTATTGATTACTCGATTGTCATGATATAAAATTATAAATTAAAGTTCAAACATAAAATGTCAAACGTTTACAATCAGCCATTATTGATCATTGATCAATCTGAATCATATGGATCATCATCATCAAACAAACTAGCATTATTAGATGCTACATTTTGTGTAGAACCACAAATAGCATTCGTGGCACTTGCACAAGCACTGCCACTAGCAGTAGCAGTAGCACCGACACTACCACTCTCACGATCAGCCTTCAACTCTGATCGTGAATCTACCTTTTTTGAACAATGTAAAAAAAAAAAAAAAAAATTTCAAAGAAACCTACCTTTTTTGAACAAATCTTGCTCTATAGTCTTCTTGAATCTTGGCAAACACTTGCAAGTGCTTAGGAATAGCACAGCAATCAACCTTGAACAACCAACGATCAGCCTTCAACTCTGTTCGAGCTTGTGCAAGCAAGAGAGCAAGTTCAGCAATGGAGGCAAAAAAACTCGTTTTTCTTTCACAAATTGTTAAAATGAAATTGTTTTTACCTATTTAGTGTGTTTGGAGGTCGAAATTAGGGTTGCAATGAATATTTTAATGTTTAGAAGTCAACATCCGGTCAAACAAATAATAAAAAATGATTAAAAAAAGACGTTTTTTGCGGACTGGGTGTTTTTGACGTGAAAAAACGTCGCGGATTCTGCTCGGATTCGTCGCGCCGAATCCTGGAAGAATCCATAGTGCCATTTCGAATTTGATACGTATCCGCAGACAAAAAATCGAATCTTGGCCGAATCCGTACCGTACCGAATCCGAATCCCGTACCCGAATCGTACCGTATCGTATCCAGAGGCTAAGTATGGCGAATCGGTAACTTAGGAATATTTAATGAAGTTTAATAAAATATTAAAATCACTTTATTTTCCCAAGGTTTAAATAAAATATAAAAGGGTGGGAATTTGAAAAGTTATTCTAGCGTTTTCGGAGAGGGATACAAAAGTGCCTTTGGAAGCTCATTTTACATGCTTGATTATTTTGATGAAATTGGAGAGTTTTGAAGAACACAAAACCCTTGGACAAAAACCTAAGGGATGCTGGTTTCGGTAGTGCAAGATTCTACCCCAGGTAGTTGTTGAAGAGATCAGTCAGATTTCTTGCTTGGATTATCAACGATTGGATTTCCGAAATTTGCGAAGTCTTGTTCCAAGGAAAATTTTAGAGTTATGCTGAGGTAATTGTCGAGATAGGATTAATATTATATTTTCAGTTTGTTTGAGACAGCCAGTCCAACTGTATATTTATTGCTTTGGGTAATTAACCGCACGATTTTCTTTGTGTCAGCCTGCTGCTTTGAGGTGATGCTCTTAAATATTAATTTGAATATTTAGAAAGAAAAAAGAATCGCAATAGCCAAGGAACATAGGTGCTGAACATACAAGTCTTCAAGGGAGTTTTGAAGGTCATGCTAGGTCATCTTGTGGGCTCACAATACTCCAACACAACCTTAAGAGGAACCATAGACTTAAAACAAAGTGCCACAACTTAGAAATCAACACTGATGAAGGAGGGCTAATAGAGTGTGACGTGGCTTGGGAAAAGTCATAGATAAATTTGGGTGTTATTCAAACCATTTGGGAGAGCCAAGGAGTTGCACAACTTGGTTTGGGACAGAGATATTGCTCCCTAGAGGTCGACTCATAGTGAAGGCATTATTTAATTCTAAAGCTTGAGTCGTGTAAGAAGTGAAGCTACTCCAAATCAGCCAAATTTAAATAGGACATTTGAATATTCGTTTGAAATTACTGTTCTGCTAGTTTTTCCTGTGAGATGAAAATTGTATCTGCAGTATTAAAGTGAATGATGACAGGAACTTAAACTCAACAAATCTGAAGTTAATTCTAAGACAAATTCCGACTTTCCTTCAACAATGACACACAATGATGGCATATGGGGACAAATACCAATTCAATTCCTTCTTGCACAGTTTCTTAGCAAACACATCATCATAAGAATTCACCCAACAAAGATAGCATTCAAACATTCACACCAATCACCAACAATGAAGTAGTTGTTCCATCCACTCCAAATATCCACATAGCTGATATTCTCCATGTATATCCTTGGTTCACACAATTGAAGCTCAGTGCTCTCATGTGTATACCAATCATGACCAAATGCCTTCGAGACATTTGTCTCAAGTCCTAACATCAGGATCCTAGTCTCTAATGAGTAGTCATCTTTATGATTTGGTTGTGCTAAGTCACAAGTAGACTCGTAAAGTTCCTCAACAATGGTTTGATCTTCACTCAAATCTGATTCAGAATTGGCCTCATCTACCCAATAACTACCATCATGTGTATAATATGAATTTTCTGATTCACACAAATTTGATTGTTCCTTATGCTTTTTCAGGGCATGCTCAACCTCTATGATATCTTCCTTTTGAAGAAAAAGGGACCTAAGGTAGGCTTCCCGTTGTCCTCTTGCTAGATCCAAATGTTTGACTTGTACTTTGACTTGTTGTAGGCGCTGTCTTTCATGGGCAGCCACTAACTTAGCTTCCTTGGCTCTTTGTATCCACTCTTCATTCATTCTTTCAGACGACCTTATTTCTTCCTTCTCTATGCTATCTTTGGAATCCTCAAACACTTCTTCATTGCTAGGTCCTTCCCATGTGATAAGAGGAGGTAATGTCACAAAGAAATCTTCATCTTGGATGCTATGATATTCAAAATCAGGTTGCATGCAATTTAGACTTGTCATTTCATACTCAAATGGAGAGAAAAGGCTGCTGCCTGAACACTGAAAATCAGACCCTTCGTTAAGTACCTTTGTAGTGCTTCCAAATTCCTCATCAACTGTTGGTTCAAAGGTCTGAAATACGCATGTCTCTCTATCATCTACAGCTGTCCCAATGCTGCAAGGTAATTCTTTGACCTTTTCTTTGGCGACTTCTTGAATGACATGCACCGCTTCCGGTTTTAGAGACATACCAAGCATAGCATCAATCTCATGGCCGCACCTTGTCCTTTCACCAACAATATGACCTTCGCAACTCACAAATTCATCCCTATGAAGCTCTTCAATCCCTTCATCAAATTGTTCAAGTTCCACACCTCTCGTATTGTCTTTTTGCTCTTGAGAGGTGGCTGCAACACATAACTGATTTTCTGCTGCAACACATAACTGATTTTCTACCGCAAAATATAACTGATTTTCTGTTTTGTGCATTGAGTAATGAGCCCCACTCAATTGAAGGCAAAAATCAACAATCTCCCTATCCTTGTCTTTCACCAACTTGACAGCCATGTCTCAATCCCTAAGCAATTGCAAATAGTCATCTTTCATTAATTCCAACGCTTCTTTGATAGAGTGCAAGTGTGTATGAGAAATACCATTTACTGTTGCTTTTTGCCTCTCCTCAATTTCAGCTGTCCAAATGAGATCTTCAATATGTTTATGAGTATTATCCATCCTCGATAACACTTTCACTACCTTTTCTTCCTTTACCATAAATTGATCCTCCAAATCTTCCAATACGAAAGGCTTTCGTTCCCAATCATCGAAGTGACCTTAGCTGCCATGAACTATCTTTTCTGATTTGTCTTCATGTATAGAAGGTTGTCAACGTTAGAACCAACCATCTCGCTTGTGGATGCATTACAATCTTCAACCATGAATGACCAGACATAGTTGTGATCAAACAAGGGCACATCATTAGAATCATTACAAAATCTTTTCCTTTTGTCCTCATATTCATCAGCTTGTTTCTCAAACTCCTCATGCAGATTTTTGCAAACCTCTCTTGTAGTTTTTCTTTCCTCTTCTTGTACAAATAGATCATGAGCTCCTTTTCTTGTAGGTGTGGAAGAGTCATTGAAGTGCTTGGATTTTCTTGAAAGCGAATCTGCAAGACGTTGCAAGTCATGATTTATCTTTCGTCGTGATTGCTGCATGTTGGCATTTCAATTCGCACCTCTGGAGTGCGCATTGGAAACGGATAGCTATGCACAGATTAACTGCTCTTCAAATTTGGAGGGGACGCTCCCTCTTTGCTGATTATGCTTTTAAAAGAAACAAGTTTCTCAACTTAAGAGCACAAGGTTTATAAAACTCTCCGTGTTGTAGCTGAGATTTTCTCTGGTTTCGCAAATCCAACTACAACTAAGCCTACGCTAAAACTATTCTATCTCCTCAAGTAATTTAGAGCGAGGGAATCTAGGAGCAATTGGGAATGGTTGGATCACTTAGATAAACTATATCTCAGAATGCATCCGAAGGCTCATTGCTCTTTCAGATTTATGCTGAAATAAAGTCTATGCAAGTAAAGACTCAAACGGTAAGCCAAATCTTAGGATTCCCAAGGAGGTGAGGTGCTCTGTCCGAGGTGTTGGCTGAAATATAGATTAGTAGAAACAACATTAAATGATAATTCTCATCTCTAAATTCCCAAGGAGGTGTAACACTCTATCCGAGGTGTAGATCGAAAGAAAGATTATTGAAACAACAAACATGAAAAACTTTGAGAATTTTGGATCAAAGGCATGTGGCTGTCCTGACTTATTATCTCAACTTCAATCAAAGATTACACTAGCACATCCGGGACAGCAAATTGTATGATGAAACAAACACACAATAGACAATCAAACCAGCTTTATAACATGACATTAAACAATAAATTGAACAATGATTTGCAGCCACAAGTAAGCATACAATCTTGTTCTTACACAATGTGAACCAATACTGAATAGCAATATTGTAGGCGAAAGTGGCACAACAATTTGTTATCACAAGCAAAAGTTAAAATACAATGAGCAAGGTGCTCTTATATATAGAATCTCAAAGGAGTAGGGAACCCTAAAATCTCCTTGAGTTAACATTCAGTCTTGCCAACATGCAAGATTTTTTCCTATGTCTAAACAAAGGTAACCTAACAACTAACTGGAAAAAACTACCTCAGTTAACTGGTCTAAAACTCAAGCTAATTGGACTTGCCAACATGCAAGTCTTATTGATATGAGAGTCAACTAACATCAGTTAACTGAATCCTAACTGAAAATTCCACCTCCACCAAAGATATTCCCGAGGAAGAGATAAACATGCATGAAATCAGCAAATTGAACTCAAGAGTGATGTTAAGTTGACTGCTGCCTTTGACTCTATCCATGAAGAAAATCGTGGGATCTAACTGGCTGTTTACTCCAAGCCATCTTGAGTAATCATATCCTCCAGGAAATTGTTAACTGCATCTTCTTCAGGCACTTTGATACTGTCCAAAATAATGGATTGTTTACTCAACGTCTTCTCTCCATCTGTAATCAATTTTAGACATTCTTTGACCTCCTCAGCTGCCTTGTCAAAACTTGTTGACATCACGGAAAAATGATTCAACTTGGATGCCACAGGATCACCATCAAAACCATCATGAACCAAACTCTAGAATTTTGCTTGTACGACACTGAGATTGATGTAGGTACCATCATCATGAAGATAATGGCATGGGATTTGTGTGATGAATCTGTTTACGAGCTTGAGAGCACCAACAACATTTTGTTTAATTTCAACCATCTTTGCTAGTTGTTCTTGTTGACTTGCATTTCCTTTCAAATTCTTCATCTTTCTGCTAACCCTGATACCTTTGGGCGGATTGCTTATGGTCTTGACTCTGGATTTGGATTTTCCCTTGGAAGAGGAAGGTAGTGGAGGATGTACAATTGGCGGCTCTGAAATTGGGACTACCTTTCGCATCCTCTTGCTGTCTAATAAAAGCATACTGGTCTTGACAACTCGGCTTGAGGCTACAAACAACTCGCCGATCTGCTGATTGAATTTGTCGTGTAGAAGGGTTGTAATGCTTGATGCATGCAATGACAAACTTGAGGTCTGACACTGTGATGGGAATAGAAGCTGCTGCCAACAATCCAGAGCGATCAAGATGCTTGATTGTAGTACTATCTATGCCTTCCAAAGCGCTCAAATTAATCATTGGATGAACATGGCACAAGTCAGTGTCAAAAGTTTTCAAGAAGTCATGAATCAAGACTGATTTGGTCTTGTATTCAATTGGATTGAATTGCATTATGAAAAACTAGACTTTTGATTGTAAACTTGGATATGTTCGGACGAACTTCTGAAAAAGCTAAAAATAGCTTTTGGTGAGGCTAAAAATAGTCTATCGAGGGACAATTTTTAGAAAATTTTCAGAAACGTGGGTTTTGTTGAGAATGCTGTGCTGATCAAACACAGATTGTCCGTTTTCGAAAAAGATGACTTTTTCACCATCATGCAAAGGAAACTTCAAAAAGAGGGAAATTGTTGGACAATTTTCCTGAAAAATTCTGGAACATGGGTTTTGTTGCCAACGTTGTACTAAACGAACCCCGATGACCAGATTTTGAAAAAGATATCTTTTTGACCACCATGCAAAGCCTTTAACTTTCAGCCTGAAGTGGCCAAAATTTTTGGAACATTTTGTACAATGTAAACTCAGTTGATCAACTTTAGAAAAAGACAGAAGAAAGAGAAAAACCTAAAATTTAGGGTAGAAGCTTCGAAGAAAAGTTGCTGATTTTCAATAGAAGCCAAAAATACGAGGACCCAGATTGTTGAAAACTGAAGAAAAAGAGAATTTGTTCTTGAAAATTGCTCTGGAAAAATTGATGTTGCCAATGTGTTCTTCTATGCAATCCGATCATAAATCTTTGAACAAATCTGAAAAATTCTTCTTTGAGCACCTACAAATCCTGTTTGCATGAGATAATATGAGCTCGTCTTCAACCTGTGATGGAGAAAATGGACGCCCAAATGCTTATTTAAATAATTTTTCATGAATAAAGGCGCCTCATGCAGTTAAATCCTAAATTTAGGATGAAGCGACCTCATTGGACCTCCATTTAGTCAACAAAAATAAAGACATCCTTTAATAGGCGTCAAAAATCATGCATGAGAGAAAGGGTGCAGTTAACAAGAAAATGGAGCAGTTTGAAGTTCAATTTGTAGTTGCATGCTGAAGACTGCTCATCAGTTTGAGCTCAGTTGAAAAATCCCTAAAGTTAAGGGCGACCAAGGCATGCGCTTCACTTCAAGAATATCTTCAAGTCGAAGTTGACTTTGGGTGCCAACTTTCCTAGACTTAGAAACTTTTTTGAAGTTTTTTCATTTTTTGACCTTTGCAAACGTCACTGAAGCCTTTGTTTGATCACTATTTCTGAATGACTGATAGATCCAATAGACTGACTGAATGTCTTGTTGAAGAGCAGGATCAAAATTGAAAAGGAACTTCCTGAGGTTGCAAACCCTAATTTTGACTTTTGGATCATCAAAACTCTGGGCGCGCTTTTCCTCATCAAACTTAGAAAATTTTCAAATATTTTTACCATCTCAAACTTGATTTTCACCTCCCTCCAGTGTGCATTTCCTAGCACTTGGCAAATCTCTTGAGCTGGCTAATAGGTTCATTGTGGAGCTGGATCAAAATTGAACATGATCTTCTAGAAGGCACAAACCCTAAAAACTGCATCTGGCATGTTAAAATCTTGGGCACCCCTGGCCAGCAGGGGTGCCTTTTTTGCCAGAAAACCATTTTTACAACTTTCTAATTTTGTCCTTCATGCTCTGTTCTTCGTTCAATTTGCAGCTGCCGGCTAGTGACAATTCTTCTGATCAGGCTGAAATATTCAGTGGAAAGGTTGAAGAATTCCGAACAGGATGAATATTTTAGCAAAGCCTAGCAACTGCATTTGAGGGTTCAAAAACCTAGGTGCCCCTGGCTAGTAGGGGTGCTTTTGTGCTCTGAACTCACAATTTGACTATGACTAAATCCTTCTGTTTGACTCCTGATTCCGATAGTTTGGAAACTTGATTAATTTGCTAACGGACTCATTGAGAAGCCTGATCAAGTGTGAGATAAACATCTTAGATGTCATTTGCTCAAAAAGTTGCATTTGGTACCTCAAAAGTTTGGGCACCCCTGGCCAGCAGGGACATTTTTCCCTATCAGTGTTAGTGAAATTTTGACGAACTTCATTTCTCTATCTTTTTTCGTTCTTCGTTTGATCGTCAAATTCGGGCGTTAGATAGATCTCCTGGACAGGCTGGTAGGTTCATCGCGAAGCTGGAAGAATTCCGGAGAGGACTTTTTGGAAGTGACAAACCCTGAAACGTTGATTTGTGCCTTTGAAACCTTGGGCGCCCCTGGCTAGGAGGGGCGCTTTTATGCTCCATAGTTAGAAAATTTCTGATGATTTTCACCTCTTCGAAAATCCCCTCCGTTGCGAGTCATCGTTTCGAGCATCTTTTTCCATAGAATCTTCTATGATGCGTTTGAGGCTTAGATTTCGACACCTGGTACCTAGCCATCTACCATTGTTGACCTTGGAGGTTCAAACTTTTCTCCTGAAAAAGTGAAGTAGACCCACTAGAGAAAAACTGACTTTTTCTTGATTTTGACTTGACCAATGTGATCGTGAAGTGAAATAAGCCAATCAAAATGATTTTTAGTCATTTATGCAAAGATCCTATTTTTAGGGTTTTTCCTAAAAATAGGTGCCCGAAAACCCTAATTTTCAAAATTTTCAAAATTTTCTGGTATCCTTTGGACAGTAAACCCACAAAAAGCCCATGCTTCGTTTGACCTAAAACTGACTTTTGACGACAATTTTGCAAGATTTAGACCATTTTAATCAAAATGCCTTATTGAAGCAAAATTTTTATTTTGGGTACAACACTGCAAATCACGATTCATCTTTTGTTGTGATAGAACAAGGTCTTTTAATATTTTCTTCATTGCTAGGATTCTTTTCCCATGTTGGTGAAGAAGGTAGGAAGGCAGGTAACAATCTTCCATTCATAATTCTGGCCATTGATGTAAGTTGTAACTGATGCAACTGATATACACCCTCAGGCTAGCAGGATATTAGCTTTGATACCACTGTAATGACCCTTGCTTGAGTTGACTAGATTTTTCTATTTCCCTTTCTATTTTGACAATGCTATTTCTCAAACTAGTCTGATAAAAAATGGTTATTATCTGATATATGCAGATTAGAATAAACGAATGTTTGCAAATTCTATGTTGAGACTTCAATATGATTACACAGCCATTTTCACAAGACTATTATATGTATTCAGTATCCGGGCACATAGACAATATATATGGTCTTTTCATCAAATATGACATTGCATATACTCAAAACAAGGTCTTACAATTAGAATCTGACCTATAGTTCCAGATTATATAACAAAGATGAATGTTAAAGCTTAGAGTCCCTTACATAAACTGCATATAGAATTGCAATGAACTACTGACCTGGTATTCGTCTCCTTTGCAATTCTTTGATTTGTCTTAATTGATGCCCTGCTCCACTAGTTCCTTAATATCATGGGCGGCTAAGTGAATAAGAATGTTGGAGGTTATTAATTCATTATCTTGACCTCCTTTTTCCACGACCATTGCCAACCCAACTTCCACTCCACTTGTAATAATTGACTGGCCCGAATGTATGTCTGCTTATTATCTTTGCCTTTGACCATGCATTGTTGATTCACCAATGGAAGTCATTGGAAAAGGCTTCCCACGAGATCAACATATGTTAGCGCCATTGCTATTGCCTTTTTAAAAGATACCAATAATTTTTGGCAGCTACAAAATGAGACTCATCGACTTCCACAATTTGCCATGGCTGATGGCTGACCTGATTCTTTCTTGTGGCGGCTATCTACTTTTGGAATGCTTGATATTGACAATATGATGTTCGAATGCCTCTGCTCCAATGAGCTTATATAATGTGAGTGTGCCTTCGCACTAACGATGGAAGACTAGTAATAACGGCAATCCCAATATCCGGATGTCACAGACACTAGTGCTAATGGTCTACGATCTTTCTCGAGTCATAGATTGTCTACATAATCTTGCAAGGGCTCTGGTGTTGAAGAGAATAGCACTCATTGTAATAAATAACCTCTGTGCTGGTAAATATGAGCCGTGCCAGTGTTAATAGAAATGCCTCGTGAATATAAATCTGTATATATCGGGTCTCTCTCCAGAATAATTTCGTGCCTTGAGTTGATGGCTCCAACAACCTACCCACACTAGTGAACCCTGGCGTCCGTGGTGGGAAATGAACGATGAACAATACCAAATAAATAAGCCGCACACAACAGATAATGAACAATGCCTGGGAAATAGGACGCACACACCATAGACCAAAACCTCTGTTTGTGATCATTGTTCAAGAAATACTCAATTTTGCATAGTTAGAAACTCAGAAATTCCACGACAAGCCATGGCTGGGTTTTCGTCCAGACACGCTCTTCCAAACTCTGAGAGTTTTCGTTCTTAGACTTTAATATCAAAATCCAAACAATGTTCAATCTCTCGTGATGATCCAGATATCTGCCTCAAACACCATTTATTTCTGCCACCTTTCGGTCAGCAAAACCAATTTATTTAAATGTAATTGTTTAATAAGAGCTTAGTCTTATTATTATATTATTTTTTAAAGCCATATATATTAATTAATTAATTAAATAACTAAAACGTTTTTTAAAACAAAAAAGACAATGTTAATATTTAATTAATTAATCAAATTCTTCTTCATGGGTGAGTTAATAGCGGGGACATCACATATAACTGCTGCAATACTTCATAAAACATGGATAATCAATGAAATCATGAACCCGACAAGAAGAATACCTTAGAAAGGTGATAATATGGTGAAATATACTGGGCCAATTTTTTTTCAATTTTTCAATGGCAAATTACAATGAATCAAGCACCCGTTAAGGTTAGTTGGTAAACCAAAACAATGCTGAAAGTAACTCTAACCAGAATGTACACCAGGATCCCGATGTGGGCAAGGTGTGAGCATTGGTCAGAGGATCTCAAAGGAAAATGCTGAAAAAGAACTCTAACCAAGAGATGCGCCGGCGAACGACGAGCATACGGTCAGAGGATCCCTATCTATTGCAATACTGAAAATTAACTCAACGCCAAGCATGTGCTACTCAATCCATGATGGATAAGAGGCAACCATATGGCGGAGACTTAGGAAATTACAATGCAAAACAAGTAAATAGGCGGCAAGCCAGCCTCTTCCACTTATTCAGTGGGCAGTTACAAACATGAGATTATCAGAAATTGAGAAAGATGCTGACAGTACTACTGTTCAGCTTACAATATCAGAAAATTATCTGTTAAGCACAATATAAGAGAGTCTTCAATGTTGCAACAATGTAGAATGTTATCCTTAAGTCCTCTCAATGCCTTTCCTTCCAAACACAGCTCAAATGATTAACTCTAAGCACGCTGTTATGACAGAGTAAGAACTGAAAACTGTTAACAGCAAAACAGTACCACCATAATATGCTCACAAAACTCTCATCACTCACTCAAAATGCATGGAAATGGATGCAAATGACTCCTTAGATGATGGCGCCTAAGCTAAGAACACAAAACAGACCCAAGATATGGTTATTTATTTTCTGCTCAAATCCCAAGGCAAGTACAATGGTACGGCCCCTTGAGAAGGGCGATCTCTTTCCACAAAATTCAGCACTTGTTTAAAAATCATGAAACTTGACAATATATGGCGCCCTACCTAGACAAGTGAAAATATGAAATGCGCAGAATGAAATCTTTTTGTATTTTTGAAATATGAGTGAAAATGACTATCAGCTATGAACTCAGCAACTACTGAAATGACATGAAAATGCAAGTGACTGAACTACAAATGCATCAACTCGTAACAAAGCAATACCTCACTACAAAATGCACTCAAACAAGTAAATCTCTCCACTAGGTGCTGTCTCACAAGCACGAAGTTGAGCCTAGCTAGGAGGCATTCATTCCTCGAAGCAATCCTCTCACCATTTCGGCAGCATAACGTTACTCAAGAAGTTGGATGATGAAAATGAAGACCAAGACCTCCTTTTAAAGACTTGAGATGACTTTCCAGAAGCTTCTAGAAACCCAGCATTTCAAAATTTGAGTAACTCCTTTTCCCTCCAAAGATGGCGTCCCCTTTGTCTTAAGCAATTTTGACTTTTAATTTAAAATATTCTCCTCAAGATGGGCGTCCTTTTCCAAACATTGATTTTTGAGCTTTAGAAAAATATTAAATATCCTCATGAGGCACCACCCCTCAAAGACCACTTTTAAAAACAACTTAAGTTCAATCACTAGGCTAAGGGGGGGGGGTCAACAGCAAAATATAACATTATAATGTGACTTTATTAAAATAATCCAACTTATCTCTCCAAACGTGCCCCAAAGCCAAAGCTTGAGCAAACCAACTGAACATACTGAAGTAGGTCAATCGAGCCAAACCCAACAGGACCACTGCCAGAAATAGAATTTACTAAAAATAGTAAATTCGTGAAAGTGCTCAAAATGCCGAGAAGAACACATCACCGAAAAGCTCACAAAAAACCCAGAAGGAATCCACAGTTCAATCACCAATCCGTGAGCACAAAAAACCACCAACCAAGAAACCCTAATTTCACCACCGAGAAGCCTACGGGTCTCCAGAATAGGCCAACGGTCAAACAGAAGAAGTCATGTTCGAGAAGGGGACATTACATATGGTATCAACTTATAACACGCAGCAACAGGGCTGGACAGTCAGAGAAACACAAAAAAACACCTGCAGTTGTGCCCAATACACCACCAATTGATCATGAGCAAAAATAACACCTAAGAGCATACCCAAACCCTACCGTGTAATGTCCCCATTTTGGCCCTACACTCTTCATTTGGATTTAGCCTATTTCCGGAAATCCGTAGGCTAAGCTGAGGTGGAAAATTAGGGTTTCCTCTTTCAGATACTGCTCAGTTGGCGTTCTGAGGTTGTTGTGTAGACTTACTATTTATAGCAGTTCACTATTTTTAGCAAGTCTATCTTTTGGCAGTATCTGTCTAGCAGCAGTTCAATCCTTTGTAGTTCAATGTTCAGTTTGGCTTTCTGTTGTTTTGATATGAACTTACTATTTATAGCAGTTGGCTATTTTTAGTAAGTCTAATTTTGGCAGTAGCATCATCAGCAATTCAGCTCAAGTCATTTTGCTATCCTTCAGTTTCAGTTTGGCTTTGGTTATCTCCATGGATTAAGTTTCATACTTAGTCATTTTTATGTTTCTCAGCTTTGTACCCCCACTTAGGGAATGATCATCACTTCCATGTTTAAAGGGGTCATTACAGTCAATGGTGCATTTAATGAATTATTAAATGCTTCTATTGTTGCAAAGTGAAGTTGGATGCTTAAAAGAGGTTGATTAATATTTTATTATTTCAAAAAGTTAAATGCTTAAAGTGATGTCCCTTTTGGAAGTTGAAGTGATTCAACTTCTTGGAATTTGAAGAGTCTCTTGTTGTTTCATTTGCCAACTGAAGCCTATATATTGATGTCAGTTGAAGAGTTTCCATTATCTTTTTGAAATATTAAAAGTTATTATGCCTGGTTTGAAATCCAGAATCCGGCTAAGGGATAGCTTAGCAAATTTGTCTCCATTCATCGAGCCTGAAACTATGGTTCCCTAGATGATGAATTGAGAGTGTGTTTCATTCAGAAGTGCACATTGAGCTTCATTGTTGGAGAATTTGAAGTATTTTTCAGTTTTTGAGCTTGCTGGTTCATTCATGGCTGAAGGTGATTTTCATTAACAGCTCTTTGTACGATTTTAATATGCTTCTGGGTATTGAAGATATGGATTCCTAGCACTTGGGCGCCCCTTCCCATAGAAGATCAGAATTTATTTCAAAGTATTTATTTTTATTCTTGCAAAATCACCCTTGCTAAGGGCCATACCATGTTGGGAGCATTGAGAATTGTGCAAGTAAATTAATGGTTGCTTTTTGAAGCTGTTTCATCATCATGACATGGGCGCCTATCCTTCAGAGGTTCATTGCAATTGATTGCACTCAATTTGGAGGTAAATTGATAAAGTTATGTGCATTTCATTGATGTACAGTTTGCTGGTCTAATTTTCTGTATTCTCTATTTCTGATCAGACTTGTTAGTTTTTGATATAATGCTGGTTTGAGCTTCATTTCTATATCATTATTGTATTTTAAGAGTTAGAGGAAGTGTTACTCTAACCATTGATTGATTTGGAAGCATATCTTTCTTATTTGCAGTTTAATTCATTGTAAAGCTGATTAGTAGTACTAACAGCTATTTATTTTATTTGCTGCAATTAGTTTAAATTTCATACTCCCACGATTGAGTGGTTGAGTTTAAATAATCATTTTTCTTAATTGTAAGTTTCCCCCCACTAAATAAGTGGTTGTGTGGACTGTATTCCCCCCACGTTAATAAGTGGAAGTGAGGATTTAAATGGCTGCCTTGCCGCCTTTAATAATGTAATAATCTCACCCACTGAATAAGTGGGAGTATCCCATCGCTTGTGGGATGCCTAACGTGTATCGAATTCGTAATTTACCAGCTTACCCCAATGATCCTCCGACCATGCTACCACATTGGGGATCTTGAACATTCTGGTTAGAGTTACCCATGCCGATTTGTTTTGGAGCCAACGCCAATCGCTGACTGTTGCCGGTTTGTTTATTGGAATTTGGGAAAATTAAGGGAATATTTCGCACCGCGAATATTTTTCGAAGAAAATATCACTGAAATTGATATTAGATAGATGGTCCGTGCATTGATATAGTGCTAGTAATAGTAAGTCCCTTCTGAAACATGATCTTTCCAAAGGACTGCTATCTATTCCCAGACCAAGAGGCTACCTCTGGAAGGTGCAAAATTAGGCTCTATTTGAAGGGATGCCCACCAGGTTGGTCGTATCTGGCATGGATTCTTTCCGTTTTCAAAGAGCTTCGCAGTGGTATGTTCTTCTTGGCATTCTGAGCATCTTCAGAAATTTACTATTTTTAGTAAATTCTATTTCTGGTAGTAAACTGGTTGGTCTCAGACACAGTTGACTTTCCTCTTCAGCTGACTCAATTGGCATATTCAGACTCTGGCCCCGGGATGCAGTTTGAGGTGATAAGTTGAATTATTTTAAAGAAGTCATGTTTAATGTTATATTTTAAACATTGACCCCTTGGCCTAGCAACTTTACTTTAAGTTGTTTTAAAAAGAGGTTCTTTATGGGTGGGCGCCTCATTAAAGGAAGTAATTATGTTTTTATTAAAAGATTTATTCCAAGCAAAAGTGGACGCCAATTTTCAATGAAGAAATTAAGTAATAATTAAAATATTGCTTGGGAAAGTGGGACGCCATCTCTTGGGATTAGGGTTTTGACTCTGAAAAAAGAAGGTTAGGGTTTCGAGAAGGTCAACAGCAAATTATAAAAGGAAGCCTTGGGTTCTCTTTTCAGGATCTTTTATCTACAGGAATGTTATGCTGCCGGATTGGCTTTGGGATTGCTTCGAGGAATGAAGGCCTCCTAGCTTGGGCATTGCTTCTCGCTTGAAAGATAGCGACTAGTGGTGAGATAGTGTAGTTTGAATGTTTTATTGTGAGATTTCTGCATTTTAGTCTTTGTGAGGATATGTAAATCAGTTTTATGCATATTAGTGGTTTTCTGGAGTTGCACATTCATTGTAGCAGATTGATGTTTTTAATCATAAGTCATAAAATACACAAAGAGTCGTTCTGGGTATTGTCTCATTGGTTTTCTCTGTTGGAAGCGACCCTTCATGAATTGCAGATTTTAATATGAAGCGTATGATTTTATAAAGCAAATCCGTCATTCCTTGTAGGGCGCACTTTCTGGAGTGCCTCGGGATCCGTGTCATTAATTAATAACCATTTTTAGATGTCATTTCTTATTACTAAGTTAGGCGCCATCATTTTGAGGGTCTATTGCATTAGATTTGAGATCATTTGGGTGAGAAATGAGAGAGATATGAGCATATGAGTGAATTCCTAGGTTGCTGGTTTTTAATTTAAAAGTGCAGATTTGTGGAAAAACAGAATTATTATTTGATCATTGAGAGATTTATTGAACTGGCATCTCTAATCAAGCCACGGAGAGTTCTTATATGATGTAATGCTAATCTTTCAAATTCCTATGCTCTTGGCAGGTGAATTCTCTATCATATTGTAAGCTGACAGTAGTACTGACAGCAGTTCTTTCATCTTGCTTAATCATGTTTTGTAATGCTCATATTTACATTCTGTAATTGCAATTGTATTTCTTTATCTCCGCCCTATGGTAGCTCCTTTCCCATTCCGGGTTAGAAAGCACATTCTGGGTGTCGAGTACTTTCAGCATTTTAGCTTACTTCTCTTTCCAGCATTGTAATTTCTATTATCTCCGCCATATGGTCGCCTCATTTCCGCATTGGATTGAGCAGCACATACTTGGTGTCGAGTGTGCTTTCAGTATATTAGATTGTAGGGATCCTCTGACCACATGCTCGTCGTTCGCCGGCGCATCTTGGTTAGAGTTCTTGCATAAGCATTTTGATTAAGATCCTCTGACCAATGCTCACACCTTGCCCACATCGGGATCCTGGTGTACATTCTGGTTAGAGTTGCTTCAGCATCGTTTTGGTTTAGCTGCTAACCTTAACGGGTGCATTGGTTTGTAAACTGTTATTGAAAAAATTGAAAAATTTGTTTCCAGAATGTTTATACAGTAGGTACAACACCACTAAATGCATCACAACTCCACTAAAAATCAAAATCTTAGTACCAAACTGTTTAGAAAGGACTAGGAAGGACTTGGTGCCCCCATACCAGCAATAACTTTTAAAATTTGATAGCAAACACACCAAAATATGCAACTGAAAACACATAATAAATTGCATACTTGCAACCCAAATACTGGAACTCTTCTTTGCAGCTCACTGCCGATTCTTGGATGAAATCACACTAACTAGTTAGGGGGGGTTTCATCCTCAAAATAATTAGAAAAAGTTTATGTTCTCTTCAATAGCAAAAGCAAATAACATAACATGGCTAACCTTTCAAATGAGCCCTCAACCTCCTTTTATAGTTTTTTTCGTTACTTTTTTGAAGAGTTCTTTTTTTTTTTGGCTTTTTGTTGGCTTTTTTGAAAAAAATGTTTTTTCTTTTCTCTGAAAAAAACACATTTTGCTTTACATTTTTTTCCCTATAAAAACGCTTTTTTCAAATTAAATAATTCATTATGTGCAAAAGACCCCCTTGTGCCTAGGCGTCCAACTTGAAGCACACTTAAATGCCTTTTAAATGAATTATTACACGAAGTTGTTATTTTAATATTTCCAAGATTTGACAACTTAAGTGAATAATTATTTATTAACTTAATAATTAACCCGAGTTGCGGAAAGTATCCAAATGATATATAATTCTGATCATACCAATGTGATACTAAAGACTTAGGATGATGACCAAAGGCAATTGGCTGACTTACTAAAAATAATTTGTTCCTCCAAGAAGTTTGGAGAGCTCCCAAAAGGTTGAAAATCAATTCCGAAAGCATTAAGAGGCTCCACATAACCAACTGAACTCATTGCCATGAATAACAACTCTGCTAAACTGAACCTGTACTCTCTAAGAACTTTGGAGTTCTCCCTTTCTCACCAATTAGCCTACAAGAAAACTTAGTGAATTGGCTAATTGTCCGCAAATTGATTTTACTTTAAATGGGGACATTACATACTTTGGGTCCTTTTTTAATTTAATTTAATTTATTTTAATTTACTTTTTCCTTGAAATATTTAAAAATAGTTTTTAAATTACACTCAAGGCCTTTTTGAATTACATATTGAATAAAGTGTTAAAACACTTATTTAATTATTATATAAACCTTGTAATAATATTTTAGTTGGCTATTTGAAAATAAAGTAATTGTGCCCAATTTAAAATATTATTATGTAATGTCCCTTGCTTAATCTGACGTAAATTTGCTGTTTTAGCTCTTGGATATTTCTTCAAACAGTTAGCATGTAAGCTTCTTAAGGCTGGTAATGATATCTTGTTTTGTTTTCCTGTTAGGATTGATGCTATAATGTAGAAAAAGCATCTAACTGTCTTATCTAAATTTGCAAGCAATTGTAAATGGAAATAGATACAATGCAAGATAGTCTTCTGCTGTTTCAAACTACTAAAAGACAAAATTTTCATTCAGTTACAGAAGTAAGGCATTCTATCAAATACTTCTTATGCAAACTCCATCACACTATTCTATTGACTGAGTTTAGAACTTGAGACAATTTCTTAATGCAGATTTGCTGTCAAAGTTACAATACAGCGATCACACTATAGTGCAAGGCCATCATTTACATAAGCTTATGTGATTACAAACTACTGTTCAGGGCAGCGATTTAATCATTTAAAAAATGCTAGACTCAATAATATTAATGCTGACTGTCCAACAAGACTCCAATGATGTTTTCATGCAATACAACAAAGTAAGAACCTATCGACACAACTGGGAATAATATTATGATTGCAAAGGCAATATATAAGGAACCTGCATCATTGAATCACCCAGATTGAATTGTTCTTTGAATCGAACTCCTCAGGGTGTCTCCCAAGAGTCCACAACTTTGACTCTTCACGATAGAAGCAGCTACGGATATAATTGATATTTCTCCAGCGCCTTGTCCTGTTCTGACGTCTTTATTTCCTTAATCTTTCTTAATCATAAACTCCATGATTGGCTTTACGGGAATTGCAATGTTTAAATATTTTTGAATGCTGACTAGATGATGCGCCACCTCCAAGAGTCGAAGTTTAAGACGCTTCAATAATTAAATCGAACTTGCTGCAAGGGTATAAGCTGTGCCAGAAATTAAGTCGCCCTTAATCTAATCACCAATCCTTGGTTTATTCGGCTTTGTTTATATTTGCCTGGTCAGCAATTGCTTCCAATTTTGTCTCATTCAGCAAGACCCGATAATCTCATTAAGCCAAATAATCTTCTACGGTAGCTGACCTTATAATCTTTTGAAAACTTCTGAAGGTGTCTTTTAAGCAGCTTCGTGTCTTTTCTACTTTTTTCTTATCTGCAGATATCTTCCAATCACAAGTCGATCCTTGCCAATGCTGCCTCAAATAGATGATGCCAACTGAAAGTATCCTTCAATGAAATCTGATAATCTTTTCCCCAAATGGATTTATTTATCTTCCACCAAATTTGGCCTTTGGCCACTAAATTTGCACCAATGAGAAGACTAGAATATTTCCTCCCAAAATGACCAGCTAGGTTTGGTGTTTCACAAACGAAAATGGAACCCTAGAGTCTTCAACACTCTAGCCAAATTGCTAAGCATTCAAGCTCACCAATGTAGTAGAAAAGATGTCAACAACCAAGATGCCCAAATGTAAAGACAAAAGCTCCCTATAAAGAATTTTCACCAAGTGTTCAAGAAGCTTTTAGAATAAAATATTATTTTATTCACTTAAGTGACTTTATGATTAATTATTTTATTTAGTCACTTTAATATTAAATTAATTAAATATAAGGTCACCTTTTAATATTTATTTACTTGATAACCTTACAAATAATTAATTTAATAATTTCTCCTTATTGCTTCAAATGGGGGACATGATAGTCCTCCCTTCCCAAAGATCGCTTGCCCTCGAGCAATCCGTGACTGCCATCCCAAGACCACTGCCATAAAATCTGGAGTATGCCTATCCACTACCCGCTTGGATCCCAAATAATCCTGAGAAGAACTCCTATTAACCACTTCTGAACAAAGCTGAGGACTCTGGCACTGCTCAATCTCATCAATTTGTGAAGCCAACAATCCATCAAAAGAGCTCCTGGAATCCAGTTGGACCAAGTCTCCAATTTCTGTTTGTATTCATCACTTGAAGTTAACGGTATGTTGAACCCGAGTGAACCCAAACTCCTTTTCTTCAACCCAGCTTGCTGTGTGAATAATGTCATGGTCACGTCCCCTACCTGTGGGTCAAAGGCAAATTGATGAGCACACCTAATAATGCAATCAAGATGGAAGTCTCCTGGCTATGTTAATGGAATACCTGAGTGATCATGTGTATTCCTCACCATACTGCCAACATCAAAAGATGACTCACCACCTAATGCAGAAAAAACATCGTCAACACCACCATCATGAATGCCATCTACTCCCGCTCTGAGTGGTCTCCTACCCATATCATCCATTGCTACTCATGATACACCCTGATGATGGGGAACGCTCTCCATTTGCTTGGATGATGCAACCTTGGGTGCTCTATCTACCTTTCCTCTAAGCACCACTTTCCGACCATTAGCTGTCCTAAACTTGAGTTCCATCATCTTGAAGTTCTGTGAGTATTCACCCAATGAATAGAGCCACTAAATACCCAATATGGCATGGGTATCACCCAAATCCAACACATAGAAGTCATCAGTGACAGTATAATTGCCTAGTGTGATACTTAATTGAGCAACCTTCTTTTTGCATGCCAAGTTATGACCACCTGCCACCATGACGTTGAACCCCTCAAAGCGTTGTGTTGTTAATTTCCGCTTCACCACTAATGCTGAATCAATGAAGTTATGTGTAGCCCCATTGTCCACCAAAATCGTGATGTGCAGGCCTTGTAGAATTCCTCTAATTCTGAAGGAGTTGAATTTAGGTGAATGAAATATTCCGAGCCAAATTTTTTCGTTTTTTCAAATTATAAATTACAAACCAATGCACCCGTTAAGGTTAGCAGCTAAACCAAAACGTGCTGAAGCAACTCTAACCAGAATGTACACCAGGATCCCGATGTGGGCAAGGTGTGAGCATTGGTCAGAGGATCTTAATCAAATTGCTTATGCAGGAACTCTAACCAAGAATGGCGCCGATGATGGTGAGCATATGGTCAGAGGGTCTTCTACACTAAGTACTGAAAGGGAACTCGATACCAAGTATGTGCTACCCAATCCAGTATGGAGTGAGGGGCGACCATATGGCGGAGTATTACAAATAACAATGCTTGAAAGAAATAACTGAATTGCTGAAAGGACTCAACACCCAGAATGTGCTTTCTAACCCGAACTGGGAAAGTAGCTACCATAGGGCGGAGGTAAATTAAATACAATAGCAAATACTGAGCGAACAGCTGAACATTACAACTATGACGAGCAAGAATAACTATACTGTCAGTTTACAATATGAATGATAATATCTTGCTAGAAATATGAATCAACTTATAAATCAAGTTACAACAATTCATCAGAGTATCCTTTACTGAATGAATGAAGCTTAGATCTGAAAGGGCACTAAACAGACCAACCTCAAATGCTGGTTTATGACAGTTCAGATTTCCCTGTGCACGAACAGCAGCCCTGTACTTCACAATTTCACTCACAACTTGCTCAAAACTTCATCAAATCTCATGAGACAGATTTCAAAATGATGCTAGTATGATGGCAACTCAATTAGAACACTAAAAGCTGATCAAAACCCTCCATTTAATTTATGCACGGAAATCCAAGCAAAGGCAGATGGTACGGCCCAGCCAGAAGTTCGACTTCTTAAAATTCCAAAGCTTAACTAAAAAATCTATAAATTGGAGAATTGAAGCGCCCCTTACAAACATATAGATTTATGCAATACCCAGAAGCAATGTTTTTGTATTTTTTGATTTACGAATAAAAACACCAATCTGCTGTAGCTAAAATGCAAAACTGAGAATCTCTAATATGCAAAAATCAGAAACTAAAGAGTCACAATGCTGATTACAATGCACAAATTCCAATGAAACTCACAAACTATACTAAATCACCACTAGTTGCTGTGTTGCAAGCAAGAAGCAATGCCCGAGCTAGGAGGCCTTCATTCCTCGAAGCAATTCCAGAGCCAAACCGGCAGCATAACAATACTGTAGACAAAAGATGATCTCAATGATAACCAAAGGCTCCCTTTTATAATTTTCGGTTGACTCTTCTCGAAACCCTAACCTTCTTTTTTGAGTCAAACCCTAATCCCAAGAGATGGCGTCCCCTTTCTTCACTTTGACTTTTAATTAAATTCACAACTTAGGAAAAGGCGTCCCACTTAAGGTTCTTATTTCAACCTTAATAAATTCAATATAAACTCAATGATGGCGCCACCCTTCAAGTCCACCTTTTAAAATAACATTAAGTTAATAGACTAGGCCAAGGTGGTAAAATAACATTAAAATATAATGTTATTTAAGTAAAATGAGCTTATCTCTCCGAAACTGCATTCTGAAGCCCGAAACTGAATACGCCAATTGAGTCAGCTGAAGAGAAAAGTCAACTGCCTGAGACCAACCTGATTACTGCCAGAAATAGAATTTACTAAAAATAGTAAATTCCTGAAGATGCTCAGAATGCCGAGAAGAACATACCACTGCGAAGCTCTCTGAAAACCCAGAAAGAATCCGCTACTGAAACAACCAACTCCGAGCAAGAACATCCTTCAAAATAGGAAACCCTAATTTTACCTTCCGACTAGCCTATGGGTCTCCAGAATAGGCCAACGGTCACTGAAAAGATTAGGCTTGAGACGGGGACATTACAGTCCGCCCTCCCCAAGATTGCTTGTCCTCAAGCAATTGCAAACCTGGATGGTGCAGAACCTCCTCATTCTCCCAAGTTGCATCCTCCATAGGCAAATTTTTCCACTTCACCAAGTATTCTTTGATTGTTCTTTTCCTCAAAGAACGTTCTCTGAAATCGAGTATCTCCTCTGGAATTAGAACCAATTGTCCTTCATCCAAGGGTGGCAACTGTGATGAAGCAACCACATTATGTCGAAGTGCCTTCTTGAGGTGAGACACGTGGAAGACATTGTGTACTCTGTTGTCAGAAGGTAGCTCCAACTCATAAGCTACTGCCCCAACTTTTCTGATGACCCTGAATGGTCGATAGAAGCGAGGTTTGAGCTTCTCAGCTCCACTCTTCTTGAGAGTAGACTGTCTGTACGGCTGTAATTGGAGATAAACCATATCCCCAACCTCGAAAGAACGCTCAATACGCCTCTGATCAGCATACATCTTCTGCTGATTCTGTGCAATCTGCAGATTATTCTTAAATGATTTCATGATGTCTTGACTTTGCTGCAATAAGTCCTTGGCTTGAGGTGCTTTGCTATCACCAAACACCAAATCGACAAAGCTAGGTGCTTCATACCCATAGAGAGCCAAGAAAGGAGACATCTTAATTGACATATGAAAGGAAGAATTATAACAGTACTCCCCTATGTGAAGCCACTTAACCCAAGCTCTTTGTTGTTCTGACACATAGTTTCTCAAGTAGCCTTCCAACCACTTGTTCACTATTTCAGTCTATCCATTTGTTTGGGGGTGATAACTAGTGCTTGGAGTGAGCACAGTACCACTCATTCTGAAAACATCTTGCCAAAAAGTGCTTAGGAACTTGCTGTCCCTATCATTCACAATGTTCTTTGGTAAACCATGCAGCCTAAACACCTCGTGAAAAAACAGATCTGCAACTTGGGCTGTGGTAAAAGAGCTGGTAATGGCGAAGAAGTGAGCAAATTTGGTTAGCCTATCCACTACCACATAGATACAATCCTTTCCTTGGGCTTTGGGCAACCCTGTGATGAAATCCATCGAGATGCTTTCCCATTTCTGATTGGGAATAGGGAGTGGTTGCAGCAAACCAGCTGGTAATGTATGCTCATTCTTGTTCATTTGACAAATAGGACACTCTTGAATGTAGCGTTGTACTTCTCCTTTCAACCCTTTCCAAGAAAATCTTTCTCGGATCTGCCTATATGTCTTGAAAAATCTTTGGTGACCAGCAACCGGAATGTCATGAAATGTCAAAAGAATCTTCTTCTTAAGCTTAGAATCAGCCACCAGAAAGATTCTCCCCTTATAGTGTATCAACCCCTCAATCACCTTGTACCTTTCATCCTGAAAAGTACCCTCAATAATGCTGGTTGCAAACTGATTTTTGGTATAATCAGCAAGCAACATGTCTCTCCAATCTGCGGTAAGCTCACACAATGAGCTAAGATGGGGTCTCCTGGACAGAGCATCAGCTACGATATTATTTTTCCCTTTGACATATTCAATGTCAAAGTCGTAAGCTTGAAGCTTACTCACCCACTTTTGTTGCCTCTCTTTCAGGTCCTTCTGATGCATGAAGTGTTTGAGGCTATTGTGATCAGTCTTGACCACGAACTTGTTCCCCACCAAGTACTGCCTGAACTTGGCTAATGCATGCATAATGGCAAACATTTCCTTGTCATAGATAGAGTATGTTCTTTCAACACCCCTCAGTTTTCTGCTCTCAAACACAATAGGGTGTTTGTCTTGCATTAGGACAGCCCCAACTCCTTCACCGGATGCATCACATTGCAGCTCGAAAGGCTTGGAAAAGTCTGGAATAGCCAAAACCGGACACGAGCTCATAATCCTCTTAAACTTGTCAAAAACAGTTTCAGCCTTTTCTGACCAACAAAAGGCTCCCTTTTTGGTGAGATCAGTAAGAGGAGTAGCATTCTGCGAGTACCCTTTCACAAATCTCCGATAAAAACCACAAAGACCCAAAAAACCTTTCAACTAAGTCAAGTTTTCAGGAGGTGGCCAATCAACTATTGCCTTGATCTTTTCTGGATCCACCTTCACTCCCTCAGCACTGATTATGTGGCCAAGGTACAGTAACTCCTCCATTCCAAATTCACATTTGGATGCTTTTGCGAACAAACTCTCAGATTCCAAGATGCTAAGCAGTTCCTCCAAGTGCTTGAGATGATCTTCCCAAGTCTTGCTGTAAATCAAAATGTCATCGAAAAATATCAACACAAACCTCCTTAACTGATTCTGAAAAACTCTGTTCATGCAAGACTAGAAGGTAGCAGGAGCGTTAGTCAACCCAAATGGCATGACTAGAAACTAAGAAATGGCCATAGTGACATAAAAGCTCTTCTCAACATCGGATCCTCTCATTCGAATCATGGTAACCCGACCTCAAATCGATCTTCGAGAAGAACTTGGCCCCATGTAGCTCATCAATGAGCTCATCTATCCTTGGAATGGGGTATTGGTTTTTGATTGTGCTTTGATTCAAAGCACGATAGTCCACACACATGCGCATGGTACCATCCTTCTTCTTCATAAGAACCACTGTAGAAGCAAAGGGGCTCTTGCTTGGGGAATGAAACCCATCTCTAAGAGTTCTTGAATGCTCTCAATCTCATCCTTTTGCCTCTTCGGGTACCGATATGGAGTTGTATACCGGTTTAGCTCCTTCCTTGAGCTCTATGATATGTTCTGAACCCCGTTCAGGTGGTGGTCTAGGAGGCAAATCTGCAAAGACCTTGCTCTTCTCTGTGAGGAGAGACTGAACATCAGGAGGATAGTCTCGTTTAGTCTCAACCGGACTAGCAGGAAGGATCATGCATTCTACAACCCACTCGGCTTGATCGTGACGGATCAGCCTTGCCATTCTTTTGAATGACACAACCCGAGGGCCACCATTGGACATTCCTCTTAGCACTATCCTCTTCCCATCGGATTGAAACTTGAGCTCCATAGTTTGCAGATTCAGGGAGATCTCTCCAAGTGAATGCAGCCATTGAATGCCTAAGACGGCATCAGTATCTCCAATGCTGACTACATAGAAGTCATCCTTAACTTCCTAGTTTCCCAATTGCATGGTCATGTTCGAGATTTTCTTGGTGCATGAAATGTGGAATCCATCGGCAACCATGACCTTGAAGCCTTCAAACTCCTCTGTTTGCAGCCCCTTCTTTGCCACCACAACTTCATCAATGAAGTTATGTGTTGCTCCAGTGTCGATCAAGGCAACGATTCGCTGCCCTTTGATCATCCCTCGAACCTTGAAGGATTCGTTTCTTTGGAAGCTCGAAAGTTGAGCCAAGACTCCTCCACTTTCCTTCTCATCTTCGGACTCTTCTGGAGCTCTTTCTACTTCATTTTCTTCAAAATCAGATTGCTGGTCGGAAAAATCAGAACTACTTTCACCAGCAGAATAGTACTCAATCTGATTAAATTTAACTCCCTTAGGGCAAACATGATCTTGAGACCATTTTTCCCTACACCGGAAACACAACCCTTTTCTTCTGAGTTCGTTCAGGGTCTCTGGATCCAATCTTGTGACATGGGGATTATGATGTTTGAACTCCTTATGCTGTGGTCTCAAAGGAGGTCTATGCTGAGGTCTTTTCCCTTTATCCCTTTTCTGAAAGGGGGAATTGGATTGAAACTTTGCCTTAGGAGCAGCCCACTCCATGTTTCTTGCCTTCTTCATGGCCTCCTGTAGGGTTGGTGGATCAAAGGCTTTAATCCAACCTTTGAGTGGTTCCGTTAAACCTTCGCTGAAAAGGATCACCAATCTCCTCTCCGTGATTCCAGTAACCATGACTGAGAGTCTCTGAAACTCAGCTATGTAGGCATCAACTGTGCCATACTGCCTCAACTGTGCAAGTTCTCTGAAATGTATTTCAGGGTCCTTTTTCTCAAACCTCTCGATGAGCCTATTGGTGAACTCATCATAAGTTGTGATTGACCGATGACCCAAAGTAACTAGGCCATGGTACCACCACTCGTGCGCCACCCCATCAAGGTGTAGCGTAGCGAACTTGATCGCCTCTTCTTCGCCATGGGTCTGAGAGCTAGATAGTTATCCAGCTTTGTATCCAAGCTCGAGCTGAACAGTATCACTCCCGTCAAAGTGTGGAAGTGTAACCTTGTTGACAGCTTGGTACAAGTCTCCTTGAGAGTTGATGGTCTTCTTTGATCATAATGTCTCCCTTGTCCTTTATTTTTCCTTTTATGATCCATAAAGTCATTGTAGGACATATCCATCTTGATGTCGCCAGGGAGAGAATCATACTCTACCAGCCAAGTCTCAACTGCTCCACGAATGAAGCATTCTCTTCAGGATCTGGCTGAGTGTTAACAGGTGCCAAGAAGGTGGGTTTGAATGGCCTGGCTGAGACATAAGTGTTGTTTGAAGTATGCTGAGCAGCATGTCCATCATGCTGGTTGGAATTAACTCTCTCATGCACAGTGTTGTTCTGAGGTCTTGCTTTTCCCATCGTCTAAAACCACCATATCATTCCATCGTCATGTTCCGATCTTCCCGGGACTGATGGATCCTCTCTTCCCTTTCACTATGTCTCTGTCCTGGTAACCCTCTTTACCCCAACGATCTCTCGCTCCTAATATCATTTCCAGAAGACTCCCAATGAGCCCTCAAGGCCTCTGAGTTGTCACCTTCTGGGCCATTAGCTTTGACTATTTTCCAACCTTCTTGTCTACCCTTGCAATGTGCCTCTTTTCTGTCACTCACTAAACTGGTTTATTCACGGGATGCAGGATCTTGGCTCTGTCCCAAATATTCAGCAATTTTTCGTTTTCAAATTAATTACAAACCAATGCCCGTTAAGGTTAGAGCTAAACCAAAACGTTGAAGCGCTCCTAACGAATGTACACAGGATCCCGATGTGGGTGTGTGGTTTGGTGGATAATCTGTCGTGCTTATCAAGAACCTAACTTAAGAATGGCGCCGATGATGGCGAGCATATGGTCAGAGGGTCTTCTACACTAAGTACTGAAAGGGAACTCGACACCAAGTATGTGCTACCCAATCCAGTATGGAGTGAGGGGCGACCATATGGCGGAGTATTACAAATAACAATGCTTGAAAGAAATAACTGAATTGCTGAAAGGACTCAACACCTAGAATGTGCTTTCTAACCCGAACTGGGAAAGTAGCTACCATAGGGCGGAGGTAAATTAAATACAATAGCAAATACTGAGCGAACAGCTGAACATTACAACTATGACGAGCAAGAATAACTATACTGTCAGTTTACGATATGAATGATAATATCTTGCTAGAAATATGAATCAACTTATAAATCAAGTTACAACAATTCATCAGAGTATCCTTTACTGAATGAATGAAGCTTAGATCTGAAAGGGCACTAAACAGACCAACCTCAAATGCTGGTTTATGACAGTCCAGATTTCCCTGTGCACGAACAGCAGCCCTGTACTTCACAATTTCACTCACAACTTGCTCAAAACTTCATCAAATCTCATGAGACAGATTTCAAAATGATGCTAGTATGATGGCAACTCAATTAGAACACTAAAAGCTGATCAAAACCCTCCATTTAATTTATGCACGGAAATCCAAGCAAAGGCAGATGGTACGGCCCAGCCAGAAGTTCGACTTCTTAAAATTCCAAAGCTTAACTAAAAAATCTATAAATTGGAGAATTGAAGCGCCCCTTACAAACATATAGATTTATGCAATACCCAGAAGCAATGTTTTTGTATTTTTTGATTTACGAAATAAAACACCAATCTGCTGTAGCTAAAATGCAAAACTGAGAATCTCTAATATGCAAAAATCAGAAACTAAAGAGTCACAATGCTGATTACAATGCACGAATTCCAATGAAACTCACAAACTATACTAAATCACCACTAGTTGCTGTGTTGCAAGCAAGAAGCAATGCCCGAGCTAGGAGGCCTTCATTCCTCGAAGCAATTCCAGAGCCAAACCGGCAGCATAACAATACTGTAGACAAAAGATGCCCTCAATGATAACCAAAGGCTCCCTTTTATAATTTTCGGTTGAATCTTCTCGAAACCCTAACCTTCTTTTTTGAGTCAAACCCTAATCCCAAGAGATGGCGTCCCCTTTCTTCACTTTGACTTTTAATTAAATTCACAACTTAGGAAAAGGCGTCCCACTTAAGGTTCTTATTTCAACCTTAATAAATTCAATATACTCAATGATGGCGCCACCCTTCAAGTCCACCTTTTAAAATAACATTAAGTTAATAGACTAGGCCAAGGTGGTAAAATAACATTAAAATATAATGTTATTTAAGTAAAATGAGCTTATCTCTCCGAAACTGCATTCTGAAGCCCGAAACTGAATACGCCAATTGAGTCAGCTGAAGAGAAAAGTCAACTGCCTGAGACCAACCTGATTACTGCCAGAAATAGAATTTACTAAAAATAGTAAATTCCTGAAGATGCTCAGAATGCCGAGAAGAACATACCACTGCGAAGCTCTCTGAAAACCCAGAAAGAATCCGCTACTGAAACAACCAACTCCGAGCAAGAACATCCTTCAAAATAGGAAACCCTAATTTTACCTTCCGACTAGCCTATGGGTCTCCAGAATAGGCCAACGGTCACTGAAAAGATCAGGCTTGAGACGGGGACATTATAGTGAACCTGCTAGATTACCAAGGGAGCCTCCATTGTCCAGCTCCTCATCTGAGTTGCTGCTGTCCTCAAGTCCATGATCGTCGTCATCCTCACTATTTGACACTACCTCAATGAGATGTACCTTCCCCTTTCCCAAGCAGCGGTGACCAGCCACCCATTTTTCCTTACAGTGATAGCAAATTCCTTTCTCTCTACATTCCCTGTGGAAATCTTCATCCGTTTTGTTTTTCTTATTGTCTTTCTTATGAGAAAACTTTTCTCTTGTATCTTCTGAAGGAGTTGAGTTGTGGGATGAAGGTTTGCTCTTTTGATTGCTAGACTCCATGTCTCTAGCCCTCTTGATTGCCTCCTGTAATGAAGTAGGGTTGAGAGCCTTAACCCATCCTCTCAATGGGTCCATGAAACCATCCATGAATAGGACCAACAACCTCCTTTTTGAAATATTAGTTACTAGAACAGCCAACCTCTGGAAATCAGCAATGTATGTATCCAATGAACCGTCCTGCCTAAGCTGTGCTAACTCCTTGAAATGGAGTTCTGGATCCTTCACATCAAACCTCTCAATCAACCGCTCGGTGAACTCTGCATAAGATGTAATCTGATCATGTCCCATGGTGACTAATCCATGATACCACCATTCATGTGCAACTCCATCCAAGTGTATAGTAGCATACTTGATTGCTTCCTCCTCAACCATAGGATTAAGTTGAAAACATGTGTCCACCTTTTGTACCCAAGCTCGTGATGAGGTCTTCCCTGATCCATCATAGTAAGGCAAACGCAATTTGCCTACCTTCCTCCTAAGATCATGATGCTGCTCTCTATTACCTCTCCCTTGCCTATGCCTCATTCTCAAGTCTATATAGTCTTTTAGGGACATATCTTGTTGAAAACCAGCAGCTACCTAATCTAGTCTAAATTGATCCTGTAACTCAAGTATCGTGAGTTCATCGTTGACTCCTTGTTGCTCTTCTCTAGTTGGAAAGATGGGCATTGTAGGTCTTGATCCTTGTGTGGCTTGGTGAATTGGTACCCTGTTATTGTTGACTGAATTGTCTCCATGACCATTAATTCTCCCATTCCTGTTGTTATTATTGCTGATTGAATTTCTTATCAGCATATTCATCGTTTGCTCTAAGTGCTGATTTGTTTTTCTTTGTTCTTCTAGATGTCTTCTTTGTTCCTCTATATGATGCTCAAAGAGTGCGTCACTTGAATCTTCTTCTCTCCTTGACCATCCATGGATGTCACCACCTTCTTCACTCATGGTTATAGATGTTTCTTCCCAATGTGACCTTAACACACCTGAAACTGTTTGTCTTTTTGGAATATGTGGAGGGCTGAATTGTCTTCTACCACTTGTTGCGTAGTACTGTCCTTTCTTTGCTTCTCTTGCTGTATACCTCTTTTCTCTTTCACTCATGAAATCCTACAGGCTGACAAGATCTTTAGCTCTGATACCACTGTAATG
This sequence comes from Sequoia sempervirens, assembly GCA_007258455.2. Lineage (NCBI taxonomy): Eukaryota > Viridiplantae > Streptophyta > Pinopsida > Cupressales > Cupressaceae > Sequoia > Sequoia sempervirens. The sequence continues at coordinate 100,854 of VDFB02369320.1, forward strand.
TCCCTTGCTTAATCTGATGTAAATTTGCTGTTTTAGCTCTTGGACATTTCTTCAAATAGTTAGCTTGTAAGCTTCTTAAGGCTGGTAATGATATCTTCTTTTGTTTTCCTGTTAGGATTGATGCTATAATGCAGAAAAATCATCTAACTGTCTTATCTCAATTTGCAAGCAATTGTAAATGGAAATAGATACAATACAAGATAGTCTTCTGCTGTTTCAAACTACTAAAAGACAAAATTTTCATTCAGTTACAGAAGTAAGGCATTCTGTCAAATACTTCTTATGCAAACTCCATCACACTATTCTATAGACTGAGTTCAGAACTTGAGACAATTTCTTAATGCAGATTTGTTGTCAAAATTATAATACAACGATCACACTATAGTGCAAGGCCATCATTTACATAAGCTTATGTGATTACAAACTACTGTTCAGGGCAGCGATTTAATCATTTCAAAAATGCTAGACTCAATAATATTAATGTTGACTGTCCAACAAGACTCCAATGATGTTTTTATGCACTACAACAAAGTAAGAACCTATTGAAACAGCTGGGAATAATATTATGATTGCAAAGGCAATATATAAGGAACCTGCATCATCAAATCTCCTAGATTGAATTGTTCTTTGAATCGAACTCCTCAGGGTGGCTCCCAAGAATCCACGACTTTGACTCTTCACGTCAGAAGCAACTCCCGATATAATTGATATTTCTCTAGTGTCTTGTCCTGTCTTGACGTCTTTATTTCCTTAATCTTTCTTAATCATAAACTCCACGATTGGCTTTACGGGAATTGCAATATTTAAATATTTCTGAATGCTGACTAGATGATGCACCGCCTCCAAGAGTTGAATTTTAAGATGCTTCAATAATTAAGTCGAACCTGCTGCAAGGGTATAAGCTACGCTAGAATTTAAGTCATCCTTCCTTAATCTAATCACCAATTCTTGGCTTATTTGGCTTTGTCTCTATTTGCCTGGTCAGCAATTGCTTCCAATTTTGTATCATTCAATAGGACCCAATAATCTCATCAAGCCAAATATTCTTCTACGACAGTTGACCTTATAATCTTTTGAAAACTTCTGAAGGCGTCTTTTGAGCAGCTTCGTGTCTTTTCTGCTTTTTTCTTATCTGCAGATATCTTCCAATCACAAATCGATGCCTACCAATGCTACCTCAAATAGATGATGCCAATTGAAAGTATCCTTCAATGAAATCTGATAATCTTTTCCCCAAATCAATTTATTTATCTTCCACCAAATTTGGCCTTTGGCCACTAAATTTGCACCAATGAGAAGACTGAAATATCTCCTCCCAAAATGACCAGCTAGGTTTGGTGTTTCACAAACAAAACTGGAACCCTAGAGTCTTCAACACTCTAGCCAAATTGCTAAGCATTCAAGCTCACCATTGCAGTAGAAAAGATGTCAACAACCTAGATACCCAAATGCAAAGACAAAAGCTCCTTATAAAGAATTTTCACCAAGTCTCCAAGAAGCTTCTAGAATAAAACATTATTTTATTCACTTAAGTGACTTTATGATTAATTATTTTATTTAGTCACTTTAATAATAAATTAATTAAATATAAGGTCACCTTAATATTTATTTATTTGATAACCTTACAAATAACTAATTTAATAATTTCTCCTTATTGTAAATTTTAGTGAACAGATTATATGCACAGAAACTTAATTCAAATCAGACAAAATAACACAGCAGATTCCCTGGGAAAACCCTCCTCTTGAGGGAGAAAAACCCAACAACAAAGATCTCTCTTATATTTATAAACAGTGGCAACAATTCTCTTTACAATGAGGCCTAACACAAGGCCAAAATTCTGTACCTATACCAGATACAAAAACAGATAATGATCTGCACTTCTGACAAGATAAATCTGCCCTTCAAAGATATTCGCAATCTACTCTTGATCAGATTCGCACCCAGCTCTTGATAAGAATTCGCACTCAGCACTTGAAGAATTCGCACTTGATAGAATTCACACTTGATAATATTCGCACTTGACTCGAACTTGCTCGAATGAATGATCAATGGAAGAGTGAAACCTTGTATATATACAAATGAGAGAGGTCGCACCTCTTCATCTACAAGGTCGGCCAAGATACAATATAATTTCAGTAAATATAATTTACAATGAAGGTCGGCCCAGAATAAAAAATATATTATTGCCAAGAGAGAATATCGTGGAAAATAAGGAATGAGGTCGGCCTCATAACATTCGCGCCTCCTCATTAAATATATGTCAATACAAAATCGTATATAAATTAAATAGCCAAAGAGCTATCATTTAATTTATGTTTTCTCCAATTGAACTGTGCTGGAAGGATCGCCTGAAGCTGCAATTATCATTAACACTTATTGCTCCAAATTGGGGACATGACATATTAATTCTTTACTTTTTCAAAGAGGACATGATGCAAAAAGAGAAATACCTATAGCCATGTATACAAATGTCTTGAAAACAAAGTGGCAGAGCTATTAAGTTACCTCTAAAATATTATGATCCTTTTCAATCTTCTTCTTGAAGAAGATGGTAGGAGCATATTCTTTGTTCCAATCCAAATTTCTTATTCAAGATAATGGAGTTCGACTTGTTTTGGAACTTGAGGGAATTTTGAATGAATGAAGCATATTCTTGTTTCCCAAATAGAGTATGGAATATCTGGTCAAAAGAAAGAATTTACGAAAAGAAGAAGATTCTTGGGAAAACCAGTCATTTGTGTATGCTGTCCTCTTGCCCCCTAAGGACTGAGCAAGGAATACTTGTAAACTTCTTAATAATCATTAGTCATGTTTAGATGCCTTGAGGGGGTGTGTCCCTGCCTATGTATCTTGTCGACTGGATATATATTCATCTCTTTAATTTGATCATCACTTACAAACCTACTATATGTATATGCATGTTTTTCCTACTGCACTAGATTTCATTGAATTTGTTGCAATTTTTGTCATATAAATGTAACCATATTTTTCAATTTACCAACCATTGATGGTTATGCAAATCATGCTTTGATATTTTGTTTGCTAAATGTTTATTTACAAATTTTGAACATTCTTATTTCTTTGTTTCAGGCTCTTCTAGAGGAATGGGTATTTACTAGATCAAATGGTGGACAATTTCTAAGGAAGGTATGTATCAGCAGGTAGTTTGTTTAACAGAATATATGACTAGCTTATTTAAATGCATGTAGTAGGATCTTTTTACTTTCGTAAACTTAGGATGGTTTTAACTTAGAAATACTTATGTTAATAACTTTGTAAAGGTTGGTGAGGATGATTTCAAAATAAGTGAAAACAGTTTGACTTACACAAGATGTGAACCATGCCTTTTTTTTTCAATAATAGCTTAGATCCCTCATCATATGCATATACATTGTTGTTCTAGCAATATCCGTGCACCTTCCAAGTATCACTAAAAAGGTGATTCCTTTGTTAGATATTGTCAAATTACAAAGATGGTATCTTAGTCAGATGTCATGATGAGAACTCCACTCACATTGCTTTCTTGTTTATTTTTGTAACTAGGATACATGATATAATTGTTATTGTGATTAAATTGCTTGTTATCAAATTCAAGATTACAGTTTACTAGGATTTACTTCTTTTATTTCTTTTTGTATATATGTTGAGGAAAGGAGATGCTTGGATCAAGATAATATTAATGAATCTTAAAAGTATCGTAGACTCGTCAACTGAATACATCTTAGGAAAGGCCTTCATTAGCCCTTCTTTGTAATGTCCCCATTTTAGCCATACACTCTTTGGTGATTGATAGCCTATTTCTGGAAATCCATAGGCTTGTCAGAGGTAAAATTAGGGTTTTCTATTTTATAGGAGGTTTTTGATGCATTTTTGAAGGTTTGCATGTATGAGTTTTTGTTGCATGTCTAGTCGAGTTTTTTGGGTTTTTGGAGAGCTTTGGAATGGTGTAACATGCATCTCCATTGGACAACCTTTCTCGGAACTTGCTATTTTTAGCCTATACATTGGAGTTTCAAAATTTGGATTGCGGATTCTTTTTGGGTTTTCAGAAAGCTTCGCAGTGATATGACATGCAGATACATTGGACAAATTTTTAGAGTTTACTATTTTTAGTAAGCTCTATTTCTGGCAGTGCCATCTTGGGCAATAGCATTAGCAGTCAGTTCAGTTTCCATTTCGGGTAGTGTAGTTTGGAGCATTTTTGGTTTTCAGCATTTTGAGGTTCATTTTGGGTGAAATAAGTTATTTTAAGTCATTATTGTTATATTTCATATTTGGGCCCCTTGGCCTAGTTTAATGACTTGAAGTTGTTTTAAAAGGTGGTCATAAAGGGTGGACGCCTCATGGAAGGAATAATTGATATTTTATATTGTTTTAATATGCCTTGGGATTTGGATGCCATATTAAGGGAGAATTAAATATTTTGAAAAGTAAAATATTTCAAAAAGAGAATGGGCCTCCTTTCTTGGAGGGAAAAGGTGGAAGGTGAAAGGTCATCAGAGAATTCTATTTAAGAGAGTGTTTGCTCCAACTTTTGGTATCCATCATTTTATGCTATTGTTATGTTGTCGAAATGACTTCATGAATTTTGGTTTCGAGGAATGCTTACCTCCTAGCATTTGTCCAATTTTGTGTTTGAAAGATAACACCTAGTTGGGAATATTGCTTCTTCTCATCTAGACTAGCAGATTGTGCTTCAAAGTTGGCGAATTTAGGTGATGTTTTCAGTTTTTGTGTTGCTGGTGTTCATATAGCTGAAGTAGATTTTTGCTTGCAGCTTTTTGAGTAATTTTAATCTTGTTTTGGGTATTGATGCAATGAGTTTCTAGACCAAAGGCGACCCTATTTGCAGAAAATCAGAATTTATTTTGAAGTATTTAATTTTATCTTGAAGAATCACCCTTCTTAGCAGGCCGTACCATGTCTGGGAGGTCTTGGAATCCATGCACATGTAATGGGTGATCTTTTGAAGCAGTTTCTTTGTGGGAAGTTGGGCGCCTCCCTCCTCAACATCAATGGCTCTTCATTTCAGTTCATTAGAATGAGTTTTGAGGGTGTGGTGTGCGTTTTGGCGAGTTTGGTTTGCTGTTATTAGAATTTTAGTTTGCTGTATTGTTATATCAGATTTATTCCAGTTTAGATTTTGGTTTATATTTTCAATATTTGAGAGATTATTAGTGTGGGAGATCATCTTCTATCAATTGTGCTTTGATTCTATTGTAAATCACTTGTAATTTGTAGTTGTTTTTTATATTGTAAGACTGTAAACAATAGTACTGTTCTAGTCATTCCTCTACTGCATTTACTTGTGTTAATTTTCACATATTGTAAACCCTGGATGGTTTACCGCCAGTGTGGAGAAAGAATAATTTAATCTCTCATTTATTACCCATTGAAAAGTGATGAATTCCCACGGTTGAGTGGATGTCTACTGAAAGCGGATGAATTGTTTTGCTTTGTAATCTTCTTCCCCCCGCTGGATAAGTGGATGTGTGGAAATCTTTATGGCTGGATCATCGCCTACTTGCATTTTCAATTTATAATTCAGTTTCAACAGTTGCTTAGTTTCCTCCGCCATATGCTATCACTTCGCTTTCTAAAGGATCTTGGTGAACATTCTTGGCGTTGAGTACATTTTGTTTGATTTCTTTTGGAAGCTAACGCTAAGTAATTGGCGTAGTGCTGGTTTGTGTTGTGTAAAATTGGGGAAAAAATTGGTTGGCATATTTCATTCTTTCACCTCTTCGTCATCACAATGAGGCAACCTTCTAGCCTTTGGTGCATACCATTGTTGAGCACACGGTGATTAGAATCATTTACTTTTCAAAACTTAATCAATCACAATAAGAACATTCAAGTAAGATCTAGCAATTAGGAACACAATGAGAGCACGCGATTTACATGGAAACCCTTTCGGGCGAAAACCATGGCACAATTTTGCATATATAATATAGTTTAATCTTCTTCTTGTTATTTGAATTGATGCGTCTTTTGAACTTAGTTCCTTCCTTTTTATGAATTGTAGCCCTCGACAATTTTAATCATACTTTTTGTTTGTTATTTTTAATTGTTTTTATTACAAGTGAGACACACCTTTTAAAGTCATCGCTGCCCTTTTGAATTAATTCCATCCCTTTTTATATCTTTAATTATTGCCTTCTATAACTTGATTCTTGCATATCTCATTTTAATTAGGACTTTTGTCTTATTAAATTGATCACTCCATTTTGTCTTATATGAATAAGACCTTTTTTTCTGCCTTATAGCACATCACAAAGGGCTGTGACTTTACAAAAGTTCCAAATATTAATCGAACCACTTTATCTAATCTGAATAAGACAATTTTGTCTTATTCTAGGTTTGCCCTTATATGTTTTTGTCTTATGTGACTTTGCTGCATTTTGTCATCTTTTAATCGCTGTATATTAATTTCTTTACTTGGATGTCACCTTTCCATAGTCTATGTTGCTTTACTCTATGAAGAATTCATATGCCACTTATTGAAAATGAAGGTACGATAAGTTTGCTGCACAATCTTTGTACCAAATATTTCATAGCAGGCCATATCTTTCTTCATACAGATCATGTGCTTAGTTGAGAGGAAAATGACTCTTAGTTAAGCATTTGGTAAGCATGCTTGTGGAGATCATCTATAACATGTTCTTTGCTTTCACTATGCCTTCCTGCAGCATTTCCTTTAGGACGAACATAAGGGAATGTTGCTTCAAATAAACTGCCATAAGGACACTCTCCAAGCTCATGAAGATCCTTTTCATTAGAGACAACGTGTAATATGTAGAATGCAGCAGTGATGCCTACCTAATAAACACTTCCCTCAATGACATTCTTGACATCAATTCTCCTTTGACATAAATGACAACAACAATCTCACCCTTGACATCAATGACAAGAATTTCTTGGACAACATATTCCTTCTTGACATCAATGATGACATTTGCAATACTTGTATTCATACATCAATGATGATATCCTTCTGCTGTGACTTTGACATACATTGCAACCTCGTCTTCGCACCTTTGACATCAATGACAACATTTCCGACAATCATTTGGGATTAAGAGCAATGGATGCCATATGAAGCAAGGTGTTCATTGTGTTCCACCTCCGCATCACAATGGGCTTAATATGTTGCTCATATAATCCTAGAGTAGGATCCTTAGCCAAAATTGTTTGATTTATTTTTCCAAGCATGCTTTCAAATGTCTCATATATCTCTCCAAGACTAGAAGAGTCTGTATTGACATATCTAATGACATCTACAACAAGTGAGATGAAAGAGCAAACATATATGCAAAATGCAAACAAAAAGTTCAAAAAGAATTAATTGACAAGTTAGAAACTTCGGACGTTGAAACATTGAACAATAGAATTAAAATACTAAAAGCAGATATTTAATATAGAAATCAGCAATTTAATAGTTAATATTTAATAAAATCAACAATTTAATAATAAAATCAGCAATGTCTTACCTCATAGTGGACTATCGGTCGTCATCAAGGATCCTTTGTTTGATGGCTTTTCTTTCAATAGAGCTTGAATTAGGCCATCTACTCCACTTTGAATTCACCATCATCAATTGCAAAGGCTCATGCACCTCAATCATCCTCTCTAACAAAATGAATTGGCATATCTGGTCTCAACAAGTTTGAGGAATTCCTTCTTTGAAACCGTCTTGAAGAAAGCATGTGAGGTGTGGTGGTTGCAAACAAACATTTGAATAGCTCTAGCTTCTACTACCACTTTTTTCACCCAATCTATTTTCCCTATGTTTTTCAATGCATTGTTGAATGCATGAACACAACATGGGTTCCAAAAGATGTGCTTGTAAGTACCCTCCACCATCATACCAACCAATCTGCACACGTGTTGAGTCAACGATCACTTGTACAACATTTGAGGCCCCAACCTACTCTATTGCCTCACTCAAAATGCTCAATTGGAAGTCTGCATCCTTACGCTTCCCTGAACAATCCATGTCTCTAAGAAAATAAGAGCTAGCTGGGCATGTGACTATGATATTGATGAGTGGCAGATGTCTAATATCAGTCCACCCATCCATCACAATAGAACAACCTGTCCTAATGCAAGTTTTCCTCATATCCTCCATTAGAAAATTAACCTTATAATATTCTTTGTCTAGGAGGGTAGTGCATAGTTTATGATCTATAGGGGGTAGAAATGAGGGACCAATTGATGCTACATCTTTGATCATTTGTTTGAAACAAGAGGAACAAACCACATGAAATGGGATGGCATGGGCATAAATTTTTTTGGCAATGGAGGATTCTGTTGCATCCTATGCTTGCACATTAAGCATACTTACAATTTTCCCTAGCCTCTCACCACCACTAACGTTCCTTTTTCCTCTTGTGGCAATATCACTACTACCACTACCAGCCATGGATGGCATATGCATAGATGAATGAACACTTGCAAAAGAATGTGTCGGCATTGGTACACTTGTAGACCTCATTTTTGCCTCCATGTGCAATCTATGAACCTCTAGCTTCTCATCATCTTTTATGTCCGAGCAAACCTTAATTTCACGGCCTATAACACCTAAGAAATGAGACTATACCATTTTGAAGCTCCCTCAAAAATCTATATTCCAAATGTGACAAAACCACACCCTACTCCCCCTTGAATTTTACCTTTGGTATCTAGGGTTGTCACAAGTTGGAGAAGAGGTTTTTTTTCGTTAAAAGGGCCCTTTGCATAAGTTTTCAAGATTTTTGAAGGGCACTCAAATGGATTCTTTGGCTATTAACCTCCACCCAATACGTCCACACTCTGATGAGGCTGAAACCCTTACATTTATTTGAGTTTCTTGCGCTTCATTGTCACTACTGTCATTCTCATTGTTGCTCATGTTGTTTTTTTGAGATTTATTCAAACTTTAAAATGAAAAATGAAAAAAAAAAATCAGCTGTTCTTAACAAAAGCACAAAAAATAAAATGAGGTGAGTAGAATTGAACAACGGAAGAAATTTACTGTGCCTGATGATTACTGGTTCAGCTCTTTGAGTGCTCATATTCTTCTCAAGAGTTTTCTCTTCTTCTAGACCTGCTGTTTTGTTCGTTATTAAATAGACACACTCTCTATTTGGAAAGCCCAGATTGTGGGGCCATGAAACTGTTTCTTATGATGTTGCTATTTAGGATTTAAGCGGTGTAGTTTTGAGTCAAATAGTGACACATGTTTCATGAGTAGTAGTTCACAGACCATCTCTAAATAGATACTTACCACTCATTGCATCTAGGTGATGCTCACAGAGGTGAAGCACTGGTCCGTCCCGGGAGGTCACCCATCCCAGTACTGCTCCAGCTCAAGCGCACTTAACCAGGGAGTTTTCTCCAAGGTTAAGCCCGCTTGAGTTGTTACCCCATTTGCAAACCTTCAACAAGTGTTGTGCCATTGCATTCAATATGAGCCGCTGGCTCATCAAATTGATAGTAGGAGGTATTTTTCCACGGTATCAAATTGCATTGATATCGAGTTTAGTATAGTTCGGGTCAAACTCATTGACCCATATTTCATAGGTAATTTCGGTCATCTCATGATAATGAATAGTCACTAGCACTCATGCATCTAGGTGATGCTCCACAGAGGTGAAGCATTGGGCGTGGGAGGTCCTGTCCAGTCTTTTGCTCAGGCTCAGCCGCGCTTAACCTGAGTTTTCCCCAGGGGTTGTAACTTAAAACTGTCTTGTGATGTGTTGTATGACCATTCAATATAGGGCCTTTGGCTCATCAATTGATAAGTGGAGTAACATAAGCGTATTCAAATTGTGAGCCTTGAGGTTCAATATATAGTTTGCAGGTCAAACAATTTAGCAAGTATTTCATGGTGGTGGTTCACAGAACCCATCTATCATGATAATGAATGGTCCACATAGCACTCATTGCATCTAGGTGATGCTCACAAAGGTGAAGCGTTGGGCCGTCCCAGGAGGTCACCCATCCCAGTACTACCCCAGCTCAAGCGCGCTTAACCACGGAGTTTTCCCAGTTATTACATGGCTTAACCCATTTGCAAGGCTTCAGCAAGTGTTGTACTGAACCGATGTTATAATTGAGGCACAAATATATACTAAGAGGGAGGGTGAATCAATATATCAACAAACTTTTACCCTCTTAACTTTATCAGCTTCAAACTATAACACAAAATCAACTATGCAAGAATATCACAATATGAACAAGTTGACACCAAGATTTTACGTGGAAACCCTTACGGGATAAAACCACGGTACAAACAATGTACTTTATGAATTACATATGCTTTACAATGAATGTAGGCACCAACCTACTTGAATCACCAATTATGTAGTTTAGTAGGCACCAACCTACAAAGAGCACCTACCCTTACTTCTGGTTTAGTAGGCACCAACCTACAAGGAGCATCAACCCCTAATGCTGATTTAGTAGGCACCAACCTACAAGGAGCACCAACCCCTAAAGTTCGTAGAAACCAACCTACTGGAGGCTCCAACCCCCACTTGCCAAGCACCAACTTAGCAAAGATAATACTATCAAGAATAGTGTTCCACCTTCAATGTTGCTTCCTCAACGGATGATGGACTTTACAATCTTTTTCCTCTTGCATTTATCTTTCTTGAGTGATATTCACATAAATCACCATATGATGAGTTCACTTTTCTTTCACAAATCTTTCTCCCACAAATTTGATCCAATCCTTTTTAGGTCTGCATATACCTTTTCAAATCTTCCTTTGATGATCTCCTTTTTATTCTCTTCCTCAATTACATATACATATGTATTTCTTTTATATCTGCATAAATCTGCTCACACATACATTCTTCTTTACAATAATTTGCCTTCTTGATATTCGTTTCTTCACATAGACTGACTGAACTTGAATGATATATTCTTTTATTTCATCACAAACTTCAACACACTTCAATCACATATGATATTCATTTATTCACATACTTACACTGCTGTTCTTATTTTACACAGCCATTAACACTTGCTTGTGTTTGGATGATTTAACTTTTATTTCCCACAGCACTCTCTACAAACCCCACTTCCAATCTTCAGATAATATACATTTTTATGTACTCATACAGCACGTGTTTGGATGATATAATCTTTATTCCACACGCTACACATGCTCTTCCTTCTCAAACTACAATCTCCTTGTATATGTCTTATGCCTACAAGAAGAGATGCAACCCTTTGAAATAGACACAACTATTTGTTTAAGACATGACTTTTCCCTTTCAAAACAGATCGTTACTTTTGATAACATAATTACAAACAAAACATAATAAATGTGAATAACAGATTGCTGCTTGACTTTTGCTAATTGCTGCTTGTTAGCCTTTTACTAATCGCTGCTTGTTATCTCTTCTATTACCAGAAAAAAATTGCTCATCATTCTTTGATCGCTGCATACGTAAAACATAATCGTTGCTCCTTAAAGACACAATATAATCGCTGTGTTTGTGAATTATATTTATCGCTGCATTTCTGACTTAATTCCCTTATAATAATCGATAGCGCCAGATCACTTTAGTCATGATAATCTCCATCGATAAAGTGAAAAGCCTGTGTCGTTTTCTCCTCACATTGATAAATCCCGATTATATGTTCCCGTAAAAAGGCAAAGATTAAAGGACGTAATTCTGCGTTGTCTACAGGCTGATAAATCTTCATTGGTTTGAGTATTATAAGTATCTGCACACACTGACCTCTATCCGCAATGGCTGAGAGATGTGATAGAGGAAACAAACGTCTTCTTGAATTGCTCGACTATATTGACTCCCAAATCTTCCACAATCTTCCAAGTGTTCACTACTTCAGACAAAGGGGCAAAACCTCATATTTAATACCACCAAGTATTAAATCCTTCTTTATACAAACCGGCTCATGTATATTATATTCTTCTTTTCTGTAGATTGAGTACCATGTCAGCACAAATAAAGTCTTCTTTCAATAGCACAAGTTTGACTTCCCTTATACTTGGTTTCGTCCAAAAGGTATTGCAAAATATTTGATTGATAATCTTCATTCCTCCACAATTGGATCTCTTACATTCTCAATTTGTTCTTTGCATTCACAAATATCATTGTATGTAACATCTGGGTTTATATTTGATTGATAATCTTCATTCCTCCACAATTGGATCTCTTACATTCTCAATTTGTTCTTTGCATTCACAAATATCATTGTATGTAACATCTGGCTTTATATTTGATTGATAATCTTCATTCCTCCACAATTGGATCTCTTACATTCTCAATTTGTTCTTTGCATTCACCAATATCATTGTATGTAACATCTGGCTTTTCTTAACCTTATCATGTTAAAAGCATTATTTCTACAACCTCTCCTTTTCTCAATCTTGTTCATACATTTGACATCAATGACTTCATTCTTTTACTTTGACATCAATGACAACATTTCCAACATATAGAGCCCCTTTAGCTCATCAATTGATAAGTAGGAGGTATTTTCCACAGTGTGTCAAATTATGATATTGCTATCAGGATTCAACTGTGTAGTTTTCGAGTCAAACTCATTGACCTATGTTTCATGAGTAGTGGTTCACAAGAACCCATCTCTCATGATAATGAATGGTCCACTTAGCACTCATTCCATCTAGGTGATGCTCACAGAGGTGAAGCATTGGGCCATCTCGGGAGGTCACCCATCCCAGTATTGCTCTAGCTCAAGCGTGCTTAACCACAAAGTTTTCCCCAAGGTTAAGCCCACTTAGCTTGCAACCCCATTTGCAAAACCTTCAGCAAGTGTTGTGCCTTATGAACCATTCAATATAGAGCCCCTTTAGCTCATCAATTGATAAGTAGGAGGTATTTTCCACAGCGTGTCAAATTATGATATTGCTATTAGGATTCAACTGTGTAGTTTTCGAGTCAAACTCATTGACCCATGTTTCATGAGTAGTGGTTCACAAGAACCCATCTCTCATGATAATGAATGGTCCACTTAGCACTCATTGCATCTAGGTGATGCTCACAGAGGTGAAGCACTGGGCCGTCTTGGGAGGTCACCCATCCCAGTACTGCTCCAGCTCAAGCGCGCTTAACCATAGAGTTTTCCCCAAGGTTAAGCCCACTTAGCTTACAACCCCATTTGCAAAACCTTCAACAAGAATAATTTTTTTTAAATGTTACTTTATGGTGGGGGCAGTCGGCCGTCCTTGTGGATGGTCGGGGAATGTCGCAACGACAAGCTGTTCCCTCCCATATAGCTTCACATCCCTATGTTTCAGGGGCATTTTCGATGGTTTGAAATATTTTGGGGATGGCCCGGGGACGTCCCCTAGGCACCCCCTCATATTCGAGACGTCCCAAAAACGGAGACGTGTCCAAAAACGCTAGGGACACGTCCTTGGGTTTCCCTGAGAAAAAGTGATAAACTTAGAGCATGTGTGCACATGGCTAGACCCTTGTCATGTGTGCATGTAAAGCTCTCTTGTCAAGAGTGAGTGTTCAATGAAGATCCTTAACTATTTAATTCTTTTAGGCTAACTTTGATGATGGTAAGGGAATATTTAATTAATTAAATTAGGTTGTTTTAAATTCTTATTTTACAAGCAACTTATGTTTAATTAATTTTTTTTTAAAGGTGAACATATAATTATCAAGTGACTTATTTTGGGCCCCACAAGTAAATTAAAAATTAAAAAAGTCACTTTATGAGAGATAAAATAAATTTTTTCGAAAGTTCAAAAAGGTGATATAGAAGGGGATTGCAAAGGAAAATTACACATCTTTTGTCAAATTCATTTCATATTAAGAAGAGTGGACATTTTGTTCAACTCAAAACCCTAAGGGAAATTGGCTCTAGAGAAGTATTTCTTTCTAGTCAAGGTAGTGGTGGATTCAAACAAGATTCACAGTTGTGCTAAATGCGTGTAGAGTAAAAGATTGAACTAAAGTGATACATCCTTTTTTGGTTTGTGGAGTTTGCAGTTTACAAATTTATTGAAGATTTCAAGGCAGATTATAAATTTGAAGAGTGATTTGTTTCTTGTGTTTGTTATTCCGATTTTGGTTCCTATCATTCCATTTGCCATCCATGAGAAATTTTAAGCATAAAATTCTGGTTGTGATGGTTTGGAAAGGGGCTATACTGAAGATGTTTCAAGTTGCACACTAGTCTAGCCGCTTCATGTTTGGAGTAATTTGCTAGTTGATAATATGGAAGTCATGACGTCTTGATTAAGGAGGTATGGTGTGTAATTTGAAGGAGTTGTTTGCTTTTGTCAGAAGATTGGTGTAAAATATCGCCCTTATTTTTTCCAAAAACTTCACAACTTGAACCCGTTAGCGTTAGCCCAAAATGCAATGATAGATATATTAGAAAGCAACCTATCACTTTTTGATCACCTAGATCCCGCAGTGGGCAAGGTGAGAGCATACAGTGTAAAGGGATCTTTGCAAATACTGAAATGATAAAGCCAACTGAAAGAACACCTTCCACTTTCTGATCACCCAGATCCCAATGTCGGCAAGGTGAGAGCATACGGTGGTTGGCTTACAATTAAAATCTTTTATGCTACCACTTCTTCATTGGGATGAGTAGTAATGACAATGCTTGAAAGTAAACAGGTAAAGATATTGGCGGCAAGCCAACCAGTAGGAAAAGTAAAGCACTTGGCGGCAAAGCCAACCACTTTCACTCTCAGTGGGCTACAAGAAATGAAATAAGGAAAACTCAACCACTTATTCAGCGGGAGTGAAGCACAATAAGCAAAAGCTCAACCATTTTTCAGTGGGAGCAACCACTTATGCAGTGGGGTAAGTATCCAAAACAACTGAAAGTAAAGAGCTGAATGGTACTACCATAACAGCGTTACAAAATGATATCTAGTACAATATAACATGAGATAGCAAGGCAATATGATTGCCCAATGAATCAAATATCAATCCCTGCAACATAACAATGATTAGGCATCATGAAATATGAGAGAACAAGGATTATATCAGGTCTGATGTACTATAACAGCAGTCTGATTTTCTTGGACAGTGAACCTGAAACACCAACCAACACCCCTTCAAATGCTCATAACTCTCCAAGTACTCAATAGAATGACCTCAAATCTTTTGCAAAGGGGAGAGCAGGCCTAGACATCCAATTTCAAGCAGCAAAACACTTCGAACCAGGAACTATACATAGAGCCCCACGGTTAAGGCACCCAGGCTGCTCGTCCTCAAGCCCAAAGTTACATCACCAATCGAGCAACACTTTGTTATCCTCATTGCAAAAGCCAAGGCAGGAGGAGAGAGGCATATAAGCGGGTTTCAAACCATAAGATTGAATTTACAAATTCCCCAAAAGACGCCAACTCATGGGTAATAAAATATTCGTAAGTCTTTGGCGAGTGAGACTTGGGCGTCCAGCTTTTGGTTGGCATGTAATAACTTTAAAGAAAGCATAAATTTGCTGGCATCCAACTCAATGACCTTTTAAAACAACAAGTGCTCAACCCTAGTGGGGGGCCAAAACAACCCCTAACAATAAACCAATGATTTCAAACTTCATTTCGGACTCCAAGGATATTAGAAGAGCCAGCATGGCTTTACACTTTACCCACATTTTTATAAATAGAAACCAAGTGTTGATACGAAATGAGACTTGCTAGGACTACATTAATGCCGTGAGTCACAGGTCGAAGTCCACACAGTTGAAATTTTGAGGGGCTTGGACTGGGCCAGGTCAAATCCTCACGAGTCTTGGGTGGACTCCTTTGGACTGTTGAGTCGGTAGTCTCGTCCAGTGGGACTGGTCTTCCTTGACCCTGCTAGGGGCGCTGCCCCTTGACCGCGCTGGGGGTGCTGCCCCTAGACCCTTGCAAGGGGCGTTGCCCTTTGACCCCACTGGGGGCACTGCCCCCAAACCCCCGCAAGGGGTGCTGCCCCTAAACCCCTACAAAGGGCACCGCCCCTCAACCCCATTAGGGCAATTGTCTTAAAAATTGAGATTATGGCTGTTGCATCATCCAGGACGTATCTTAGACACATTCGTAGGAAGGATGCAGGCTCCTTTGAGCCATAGACTTCTAGTTATTGTTTTGAAACTTTTGATATTTCATATTTGTTTGGAACATTTGATATCATGGATATTCCATGAGTTTTGTATACATTTGAGTCTTTGACTATATATCTAAGTTTGCTATTTCCTTTAGCAGCTTAGCTACAATTTGTGTTTATACTTATCTGATCAATGTATACTTGTGTTAGTGACAAGAACCGTGATTGGGTTGACTAGGTAGAGCCATGGTAGAGGAGGAGGCCAGAGCACAAGAAAACACAACCACAATTGATGTTGGTGAGGGTGGCATGGAGTCACAAGCAGAGACTATGGCATCTAGGACCCACCTTAGATGCTTTTGTAGGAAGGATGCAGGCTCCTTTGAGACATAGACTTGTAGTTATTGTTTTGATATTTCATATTTGTTTGGAACATTTGATGTCATGGATTTCATATTCCATGAGTTTTGTATACATTTGACTAAAGTTATATATCTAAGTGTGGTATTTCCTTCAACAACCTAGCTACAATTTGCGTACTTTATACTTATGTGATCGATGTATACTTGTGTATGTGATAAAATTTGCTTCTATTTAATGATGTTATTGTGTCTTTAAGGTTTATTTAATAAAGGTGCTTGAAACAAGTTTTAAATCCTTAAAAATCTCTAAATTTCTAGGGTTTTTTTATTTTGCCGAGTCTGCGCCAAGTTCGGGCGTCGAGTCCCAAGTTGAGTCACCCTAGCCGAATCCAAGTCTCGTAACTATGTGTTGAACTACTGCCATAGCACACTGCTAGAAATAGCACTTACTAAAAATAGCATACTGCTAAAAATAACATACTGCTAAAAATAGTGACTCCAAACGCCATATGAGCACATTTCGGGTAGTCATCATAACTTACTAAAAATAGTAAGTCTAAAAATAGACACTGCTAAAAATAGTAGTGACTACCCATCAAAGCTCTTTGAACACCCAAAAAGACCCAGAAAACATACTGACAAACTCCTAGAAAGAACTCTTGAAAAACTGCGATGAAACCTCCAAGAAAATAGGAAACCCTAAAAATTGCCTCCAAATATCTTACGGGCTTTTCAAATATGCTAACGGTCTCAGAAGTGACTAGGACTGAGAAGGGGACATTGCAGTCCTCCCTCCCCAAGATTGCTTGTCCTCAAGCAATCGCAAGTTTGGATGCTGCAAAATCTGCTCATCCTCCCAAGTAGCATCCTCAACTAGTAGATTCTTCCACTTCACCAAATACTCTCTGATAGTCCTCCTCAAGGAACGTTCTCTAAAATCTATAGCTGCCTCTGACACCAAAACTAACTGTCCCTCCTCATCCAATGGAGGCAAATCAGAAGAAGCAACAACATTGTGCCCAAACGCCTTCTTGAGGCGTGACACATGGAAGACATTGTGAACCTTGCTACTTGCTGTTAGCTCTAACTCATAAGCCACCTCCCCAACTCTCCTGGTAATCCTGAAAGGCCCATAAAAACGTGGCTTAAGCTTTTCTGCTCCACTCTTCTTGAGCGTGGATTGTCTGTAAAGATGGAGTCTCAAGTAGACCATATCCCCAACCTCAAATGTGTGCTCTATATGCTACTGATCAACATACAACTTTTGCTGATTATGGGCATGAAGAAGATTATCCTTCAATGATCTCAAAATGCCCTGACTCTGCTGCAACATATTCCTCATTTGAGGGGCTCTACTATCACCAAATAACAAATCAATGAAGCTAGGAGCCTCATACCCATACGGTGTAATGTACATTTTGTTGTCGCTTTCTTTTCTTTGGTGATAGCTATTTCAAAATCAGTAGTTGATCAAAAGTGAAATTAAAGGTTTCCTTGTTTGGAGAGTTTGTGGCATTTCTAAATTATTTACCTTTTAGTAAATATAATTTTGTGATGTAGTTCGATTATCATTTCATTAATCTCATTTCCAGTTACTTTAGTGGTTCGGACTTTGCTATTTTTAGCGTTAGCTATTTTTAGTAAGTCTAATTTTGGTAGTGGCATCATCAATAGTTCAACTCAAGTCATCTTGTTATCCATCAGTCTCAGTTTGGCTTTGGGTTTGGTTTTCTCCTTGGACTGAGTTTCAGACTTAGTCAATTTCCATGTCTTGAAGTTGTACCCCATGCCTGAGCTTGATGACTTCAAGTTGTTTAAAGAAAGAGGGACATAAAGAGATTAGGTAAACTTGTTAACCCCTTCAAATGCTTTGTTATTTACAATATAAGAATAGATGCCTAAAGGGAAGTTGATAGTATTTTATTATTTAAAAGTAAAAACTGAGGTATTGTCCTTTTTGTTAAGTGATTCAACTTCTTGGAATTTGAAAGTTCTTGTTGTACCATTTGCAACAAAAGCTTATATATTCTTCTTTGTTTGACCTGATTATATTTTAATGTTATCGTCAATGACAACTTGTTTTAATACCCAGGGTCTTTACTCTAGTTCCCAATCCAATTTCATGTTGAGGCCTTTACCCTGGTTGGTCTTATTGCCTCGATGAACTAAGTTGTGCTTCAAAGTTGGTAATTTGGTGAAAGTTTAGCTATTTACTGGTATACTGAAAATTGGTATTTTCATTTACAGCTTTGATGTGAATTTATTTTGGTTATGGGCATTTGATCCTTGCAATTCTATGCTAATAGCGATCATATTTGGAGAATTTCAGAATTTAATTCCAAGTAGTTGATTTTTAGCAAGAGAAATCGCCCCTCTTGAGGGCCGTACCATCTTGAGAGTGCTTTGGGATTCGTGCAAAATAATATCATGAGTTTTGATGCAGTTTTGTGGTTTGAGTTTGGGCGCCTATCCTCCAAAGAGACTTTGCATTTCATTTCATTCAATTCAGAGGTAT
This sequence comes from Sequoia sempervirens, assembly GCA_007258455.2. Lineage (NCBI taxonomy): Eukaryota > Viridiplantae > Streptophyta > Pinopsida > Cupressales > Cupressaceae > Sequoia > Sequoia sempervirens. The sequence goes on from VDFB02369320.1 coordinate 119,774, forward strand.
ATTGAAGGAGTTGTGATCATTTTTATGAGTTTGTTGTTCGCTGATAGACATTTCCAGATTGCAGATTTTTATATCAGACTTGTTAGTTTTTGATATAATGCTAGTTTGAGCTTCAATTCTTCATCTTATATCATTGTAAATGTTAGAGGAAGTGATACTCTAACTGTTTAATGTTCTTGGAAGATTATCTATTCTATGTGCAGCTGTTCTTATTCTTTGTAAAGCTAGTTAGTAGTACTAACAGCTCTTCCTTTACTTGCTGCAATTTTATATCTGTTTTACACTCCCACAATTGAGTGGTTGAGTTTTAGAATAAACTTATATCTTGTTTGTAATTTCCCCCCACGTTATAAGTGGTTGTGTGGACAGTATTCCCCCCCCGTTAATAAGTGGAAGAGTGGATTTAAAGGCTGGCTTGCTGCCTAATAATTGTTGTAAACTCACCCACTGAATAAGTGGAGTATTCCCACCACTCTGTGGATGCCCGCCGCAGCGGATGAATTGTTTTAATTGTAATCTTTTCCCCCCACTGTTTGGTGGTAGTGAGGAAATACTTTTCATGGCTGGTTATCCGCCTATCAGTTTCTAGTTTTCAAATTCAACACTCCGTCATATGTTAGCACCTCCCCCTCAGTGGGATCTTGAGTGCATTCTTAACGTTAGGTAGTTTTCATTTTCAAGTTCAGATTCTATTTGGGCCTAACGCTTCTTGAGTGGTGATCTGGTTATGTGTGTTAATTCATCGAAAAAAATTGGTTAGCATATTTCAGTGGTATCAGAGCCAAGATCTTGCCATCCTGTGAATAAGACAGAGTCAATTGACAGATGAGTGATAGAGAAATCAAATTCTTCACCTAAGTTTAGTTTAGCTTTCAGAAGTTCTTAAGATGTTGCATTTTCTAAGGTCCAGGAATCGTGAGAAGTCAGATTTGATTGTGGCTTCGGAAGAATGTCAGTTCAAGAGGCAATGCGAACATGAGGCTGCCATACTCCGTAAACAATATCAGAGCATGACAGATGAGTTTAAGAACGATGTTTCATTTGACACGTTTTTAAATTGTGCGGTGATTCATGACCCTGGAAAGTTGGCTATGGTCAACTACATCAAAAAAATGATTAAAGAGGAAGTAGAAATTGCCATGGTTGAAGAATCAAGGAAGGAAGAAGCAAAAGGATCTGTTTGTGGTTTGCAGCCCACAAGTAAGCAAATTGAAGAGAAAAATCAGTCAATTAGTGTTGAAGAAGACACAAGCAAGGTGCACATTTTGGTTCAAAATGAAAGTAGGCTTGATGAAGATACCTTGGAAAATGAGGAGATTAAGTTAGAGTCCCAAAATACATCCCTAGACTTGCATGGGATGGGAAATAATGAAGATTATTATGGTAAGAAGATCATTACAACAGTCTTGAGTCCTAATAAGGATTCAAGCAATGAAGATCTCGAGACAAATGGCTTCTCAAAAGATGCTGGTGGAACAGTTGTGTGGGATAAGTACGTTGAAGAAGAGCAAGATGAAGCAAATACTAATGGTGTCTTTGAACCAGCCTATGACCATTACGAAAGTGGGGTTGTTGATGGTGATTCCGATGTGTTTTTATCTCCTCTTGTTGAAGATTTAGTGAAGGATAATTCTCTACTTTATGCTGAGACAATTCCATATGAAGAATTATTGACAAGTGTCCAAGAAGACTTTTTTGGTATGTATGTGGGCACTAATGATAAAATCAGCAACACATCTACTCAAGATAATTTCATTCAAGAAAAGAATGACAAAATATTCAAAGCAACCAGCTTTGATGATTCTTTAATCCGATATAATGCTAGTGACTTGAGTGGTAGTGGGTTTGATTATCAAACTACATCGGTGGAGAAAGTTATAGATGAAGATTTCAGTTCAAGTGGGTTGAGGAGTGACTCATTCAAAGAGTCAACAGTTCAAGAGGAGCATGATGATCTCTTTCCTATTGATCATTGCAATCAAACCTTTCACATTTGGGAGCCGGGCGCGATGTCACCAAGGTATGATAAAGAACCGGAGTGGGATAAATTCCCCTTTGATCCTGATGAGGTTCAAAAATCAGTTTGCAATGCAAGTAATGAAGTGATCTTTGGAGGAGAAGTTGCAGCAATGGCTAATGAGAACGTGATTTCTTATGTTGAAGAGAAGAATGTTTTAAAATCAGCAAATGATTTGGATGCCTTTCAAAATTACGCACAAGAAGAGGATGAGAACTTGAAAGGTCAAGATAGAGGTACTAATTTGTTTGAAGAAGTTGTTGACAAGCCTTCGATTCAGGAGATATGCAGTGATAAGATTAGAAAGGAGGCTGATTTTGAAAATCATGTCAAGGAAAACAAATCAGAAAAATTGATGTTTGATGAGCATAGCTTCTTTGCTGATTGGGATCAAGGGCCTAAAGAGCTGCAAGTTTTGAAGGATAATTTATTGGTTTCAGAAGAGAAGATTGTTAAAGTGTTATCAAAATTTGATAGCACATATCACTTCATTGCGGAACTTTGCTGGAAGTTTCAATTTGAAGAGAAACTAAATGGAGTTAAAGATGGAGACTCTCTTTCCAAGATGCAATCTATCAAAGAGGCATTGGAATCCATAAAGTCAGATTATTTGCATTTGCTCTCAGATAGGGATAATGCTATTAAGTTGGCAGAGGAGACCTATGATGCCTACCAAGAGAAGGAGGAAGAGATGGATAGGCTTTGCCTTGATTTTACCTTAGCTCATCATTCTTTATACAAAGCAGAAAATCATTCATCTATTGCAGCTACCCTTAAGGAACAAGAAGTTAATACAAGGATTATGGAGATCAAACAAATAGTTGAAGGAATAAATGAACTCCATAATGATGAAACATTGCGTAATGCCAAGATGATCCCATATGTTGATGGTGATTGGAAAGTACATCAAGAGTGTGAACTCTTGAGTTGGGAAGAGACTTTGCCACAAGAAGGAATGGTTTGCAGCTATGCGATAGATGTTTTAACGGATAATGAATGTAGTATTCAGCATGCTACACTTTGTGGGTCGGCAACTAATGGTGAGCATCCACAAGTTGAAAAAGATGAGTTTGAATTCTATGAAGACACCAACGAAAGGGATGAAGATAATATTTTTGAGAACAACAGTCCATTATCTTCACATGATTTGGATAATCATAAGGTGATAGATATTTTCTATGAAAGTGTTCCATGTTTTGTGAGTAGTAATCATCAAGGGCATTTTGATAATGAAAGCAGAAGTGGGATCAAGGATGAAGTATTCACATGGAAAGTGTGGACTCAAGGAGATTTCTTCAACATTGGCTTAAAGGTGTCAATAAAACAAGTCTTGGTAGTTGCTGGTCACTCCATTGCAGTAGCAAAGAGTGAAGATTTCAGACTTATTACTCATAAAGTTTGGGAGAAAGTTGAACCTAAATAGACAATTTACCTTCTTAACAATCTATCTCTTGGGTTGAGTGATGTTTTGGCTCACCCTAGTCCTTTGGGGAAATGGGAATTATGGACAACATTTGTTCTGTGCTCCAATGATGTTGATGTTTTCATGGATGGGCTACATGGGTTTATCAAAGAAGACACTAACTTCTTGAGTTTGCAAATTGCTTTGATTAACACTTGGAGAACTGTGGTGTTCTCTTTTTGGTGCATTGGGGAACATTTCCAGTTGGGTATCCATGCTTGGGATCCTCAACATGGCTTGATGGAGATTGTTACAAGTGGAAAGAGGAATCATTGGAGAGATACGGGTTCAATTTTCAGATTCTTTGATACTGTCCCCATCCTTATTAACCATTCGATGGTTCTTTTTGCACATCGACCGATGGATTGGGAAGATATATTGAACAAAGGATGTTTTTATTTTGGGTTGGAGTTCCTTGAGAGGATGTGTCCAGCCTTGGGCATGAGTTGTTGTGATATTATAGATGCTAATTTCCAGTTTTGCAGCAATCCTACAACCCCTTGCATGCTGATTTTCCTAAAATCAGACTTTGAGTGGTTCATTTCAGTTTTCATAGGCAGCTGGTACATTCATTTTTCCTCTTCACAACCTCTTTTTAGTGATGATTTTTGGCTTCAAAAGTGGGTAATAATGTTTCATAGTGATTCAGATCAGTATTGGATGGTGTTCAAGTTATGTTCTAGTGGCTTTCTTTGTACAATCTCTTGCACTAGTATTTGGGGCAGCGAACCTTTGCTTGATTTGGTTCAACTTTTTGAGACTTTGGGGGAGAGATTGGTGGAAGTTTTCAGAGTTTTTTTTGAATATGTCAGAATTACTCAGAGGAGGCATTATACATCCTTAAGGAGCTTTGAGGATGCAGTTGCTATGACTTGGCAAAGAGCTGTTTTTTCCTTTGCAAATAGCTATGATGGAATCACATTTGCTGTTGTGATTTGGTTTGATGCTTTGAGGAGTGATGTTGATGAGAATATTTTTGAGTTGTTTAGATTATTCTTCTTTGTTCTCAGAATGGTGATTGACATTGACATTGCAGATGTTAATTCCTCAGAGTTTATTGAGCATGAGACGCTGCTAGATTTTCATTCAATTCCTTCTATGTTGTTCGACTTGAATTTCAGGCATGTTATCACTTTGAGGTTGCAAGGATGGTTAGTGCAATTTTGGTGCAATGATTTCATTTGTATGATCAGAGTAGAGCAGCATCAACATGGTGGGGTTTTTCAGAGATGGACATGGGACCCCGGGATCCTATATGTTCGGTGGGATCAATTTGGAGTGTTGTGGCATTGCTTGAGGACAAGCAATTTTGGGAAGGGCGGTTGTAATGTCCCATTTGTATCGCTCTTCTTTGGTGATAGCCTATTTCGAATCCGTAGGTTGATCAAAGAAGTGAAATTAGGGTTTCCTTGTTTGGAGAGTTTGTGGCATTTAGGTATTTACTATTTTAGCCGTATTACTAATTTTAGCGATGGTTGGGTTATTAAGCTTTCATTGAGTCTTGCTTCATTTCTGATTACGCTTTACTGTTGGTTTTGAGGGGTAAACTTACCTTTTTGGCGGTGACTGTTTTAGTAAGTCTAATTTTAGGCGATTGGCATCATCGTGGAGATCAACTCAAGTCATCTTGTTATCCAACAGGTCTCGATTGAGGCTTTGGGTTTGGTTTTTCTCCTTGGGCAAAATTTGGGACTTGAGTAGTTTCATGTCTTGAAGTTGTTTTGCCTAGGCTTAGTGACTTCAGTTTGTTTTCAAGAAAGGACATAAAAGGTCAAGTGAGCATTTAATTTATTTAATAAATGCTTTATTTGTTGCAATATGAAATGGATGCCTAAAGGAAGTTGAATGATATTTTATTATTTCAAAATGAAAAGGCAAAAATTGGCGTCCTTTTTGGGGTAGAGAGTGATTCAACTTCTTGGAATTTGAAGAGTTGCTTTGTTTTAACAAAGCTTATATATTATTCTTTGTTTGAAGAGCGATTATCAATATTTATACTAATGTTATCTTTGTCAAAATGACAACTTGTTTAATATAGAGGTCTTCTCCCTAATTTCCAATCAATTTAAATTATTTGAAAACTTTAGATTGATCTTATTCACCTTCTCAATCAGACTAGCAGATTGTGCTTCAAAGTTGGTGAATTTTGGTGAGAATTTCAGGTTTAATGTTGCTGATGTATACACAGCTGAAGGTGTTTTTCATTTACAGCTTTTGATGTGAATTTATTTTGGTTATGGGTATTTGATCCTTGCAATTCTATGCTAATGGCGATCATATTTGGAGACTTTCATAATTTAATTCCAAGTATTTGATTTTTAGCAAGAGAAATCGCCCCTCTTGAGGGCCGTACCATCTTGAGAGTGCTTTGGGATTCGTGCAAAATAATATCATGAGTTTTGATGCAGTTTTGTGGTTTGAGTTTAGGCGCCTATCCTCCAAAGAGACTTTGCATTTCGTTTCATTCAATTCAGAGGTATATTGAAGGAGTTGTGATCATTTTTATGAGTTTGCTGTTTGCTGATAGACATTTCCAGATTGCAGATTTTTATATCAGACTTGTTAATTTTTGATATAATGCTGGTTTGAGCTTCAATTCTTCATCTTATATCATTGTAAATGTTAGAGGAAGTGATACTCTAAATGTTTAATGTTGTTGGAAGATTATCTATTCTATTTGCAGCTGTTCTTATTCTTTGTAAAGCTAGTTAGTAGTACTAACAGCTCTTCCTTTACTTGCTGCAATTTTATATCTATTTTACACTCCCACAATTGAGTGGTTGAGTTTTAGAATAAACTTATATCTTGTTTGTAATTTCCCCCCACGTTATAAGTGGTTGTGTGGACAGTATTCCCCCCACGTTAATAAGTGGAAGAGTGGATTTAAAGGCTGGCTGGCTGCCTAATAATTGTTGTAAACTCACCCACTGAATAAGTGGAGTATTCCCACCACTCTGTGGATGCCCGCCGCAGCGGATGAATTGTTTTAATTGTAATCTTTTCCCCCCCACTGTTTGGTGGTAGTGAGGAAATGCTTTTCATGGCTGGTTATCCGCCTATCAGTTTCTAGTTTTCAAATTCAACACTCCGTCATATGTTAGCACCTCGCCCTCAGTGGGATCTTGAGTGCACATTCTTGACGTCGAGTAGTTTTCATTTCAAGTTCAGTTTCTATTTGGAGCTACTTCCAAAGTTGATTAAGTCTTTGGTTATGTGTGTTAATTCATCGAAAAGAATTAATTGTATACCATACGAGCCATGAAATGAGACATTTGACATGGTGAGAATAGTTATAGTAATACTCTCCCAAATGAAGCCATCTCACCCACGCCTTCTGCTGTGCTGAAACATAGTTTCTGAGATAACATTCCAACCACTTGTTCACAATCTCGATTTTCCCATCTGTCTGTGGGTGATAAATAGTGCTTGGAGTGAGCACTATACCAATCAATTTGAAAATCTCCTGCCAAAACATACTTAGGAACTTGCTGTCCCTATTAGTTACAATGTTCTTAGGGAACGCATGCAATCTAAACACCTCTTTGAAGAACAAATCAGCAACCAGAGCTGCTGTAAATGAGCTGGTAATGGAAAAAAAGTGAGCAGACTTCGTCAATCTATCAACAATAACATAGATGCAATCTCTCCCTTGCACCTTAGGCAAGCCTATGATGAAGTCCATAGAGATACTTTCCCATTTTTGATTGAGAATGGGCAAGGGCTGCAACAAACCAGCTGGAAATGTATGCTCATTTTTGTTTTGTTGGCAGATTGGACACTCCTTAACATAGTGAAGGACCTCATTTTTGAGCCCCTTCCATGAAAATCTCTCATGAATCTGCCTATATGTTTTGAAATAATCTTGGTGTCCAGCCAAGGGAATGTCATGAAATGATTGAAACACCTTCATCTTTAGCTTTGATTCTGGCACCAAGTAGATTCTATCCTTGTACAATATCAAATCATTCACCACTTGGTACTTTTCATTGCGCAAAGTACCATCAACTGTGCTGGAAGCAAAGGAATTCTTAGCATATTCTGCAACAATTTGCTCCTTCCAATCAATAGTAGTCTCCACTAAAGAACTCAAGTGTGTCCTTCTTGACAAGGAATCGACTACTATGTTATTCTTCCCTTTGACATACTTGATGTCAAAAATCGTAAGCTTGGAGCTTACTCACCCACTTCTACTGTCAATCATTGAGAGCCTTCTAATGCATGAAGTGCTTAAGACTGTTGTGATCAGTCTTCTCAATGAACTTGCTTCCCACCAAATACTGCCTAAATTTGGCCAAGGCGTGCATAATGGCAAGCATCTCTTTGTGATAGATGGAGTTCGTCCTTTCCACACCCCTCAATTTTTTGCTTTCGAAGACAATAGGATGCTTGTTTTGCATTAGGACAACACCAACACCTTCTCCAGAAGCATCACATTGCAACTCAAATGGCTTGGAGAAGTCTGGTATAGCCAAAACGAGACATGAACTCATAAGCTATTTGAACTGATCAAAGGCCTTTTATGCTTTTTCTGACCAAACAAATGCCCCCTTTTTGGTGAGATCCATGAGGAGCAGCCATTTGTGAATAACCCTTCACAAATCTTTTGTAGAATCCACAAAACCCCAAAAAACCTTTCAACTGACAGGTTTTCTGGTGGAGGCCAATCCAAAATAGCCTTAGTCTTCTCTTGATCAACACTAACCCCCTTAGAGCTGATCACATGACCAAGATAGAGAAGTTCGGTCATCCCAAATTCATACTTGGATTCTTTTGCAAACAAAGACGCAAACAAAGACTTGAACTCCAAGATGCTAAGCACTTCCTCCAAGTGCTTAAAATGCTCTTCCCACGATTTACTGTAGATGAGGATGCCATCGAAGAAGATAAGTACAAACTTCCTCAACTGTTTTTGGAGTATCTTGTTCATGCAAGATTGGAAGGTCGCGGGTGCATTGGTCAACCTGAAAGGCATGACTAGGAACTCAAAATGCCCAAAATGGGATTTGAAGGCAGTCTTTTCTATGTCTTGTTCTCTCATTCTGATTTGATGGTAGCCTAATATAAGATCAATCTTAGAGAAGAAAACAACTCCATGTAGCTCATCAATGAGCAAGCATAAGAAAGAACCTACAAAACTAGAACAGGAAAAGGACAAACCTATTACATGCACAAGAGATATCTCCTAGTCCATAAGGAGAAGCACAATTTCAAGGGGAGCTAAGTATGGCATTATTCTTCAGCCCAGGGAGAGGATAATTTAAAAGATGAAGCATCACAAAACTTGAAGAGAAGAATCCACTTGTATAATAGATTGGTATCAAGGGAAAGCAATGAATTGTCATCTACATAATTGTGGAAAATGTTCAAGATCCTAGATTATGAAAGATTGCATGCCTTTAATTCATGCACATTAAGTTGGCATTGACAAGTGTATCCATGAGAGTGAACATTTGGGAAAATAGAGAGATGATGCTAAGCTTAAAGAAGTGAAAATTATCTTATATTGATTCACGTTAGAGAAGGAGAAGATATTGTTGAAAGGTAGGAAAAGGGATCACAAAAGCTTAACCTTTCATCATAGCGTGACAAGATATGAAGAAGAAAGTGGTGAGGTCGTTTGTAAGACTAAACGTGATAAGAGAATTCTCCAAAAGCCTTAACAGGAGGATAAGAATGTTTGAATGAGTCTTTTTTCTTTTGAAGA